>ML254373.1:20833-128531 GCA_005239495.1 Nicotiana undulata | reverse complement strand
GCGATTTGATTCCCTTAAGGCTTATGCCTATGTTTCTTCCTACTCAATCTTACCCGTCGCGAAACGCTTGTTATGAATCGGGGATTTGAAGAATTGTAATGGTGGTACAGATATGGTGCGTGATGTTTTCTGTACATAGTTTGGGTTGTTGTTGTCGCCCAGCAGAAGAATATTATGTTGTTCCAGCTCATTAGTTGTGTTTCTGGGAGCCTCGAGGCTATGCTCAGGTTTTTGAGATGCTTACGATTGGTTATCACGCGACGTTGTTATGAGGGTAAAATGCTTGCCCATATGTCGGGGTAATGGATGGTTTGAAGGGAGGTCTTCTCAGAGTGTGATTTTGAGATTTCAGTATTTTGGTTCCGGCAGAGGAAAGGCATTTGAATTATGAATGGTCTAGTTTGGGTTGATAAGGTAGTAAGGCTCGGTGTTTTCAAGTGAGGTGGAGAGTTCGCTTGTGGTGTGATGTCGTCGTCCTTGATCGAATGGAATGCGTTAAGTGCATCAGTGCTATGGTTTTTTGGTTGCAATGTGTCAGAGTGTGGCGAAACAGTATTGAAGAAGCGCCTGTCAGAGGCCGTGGTGTGCGGTGGTTCAAGTATTGAACAAGTATTTCTAATGAAGGCAGCTCGAGAAAGATGATCTTCGGGGAGTCGAAGTTATGGTGATCTGCGGGTTCAGGTGTCGCAAAGAATGATATTGAATTGGGGCCAGAATTGAGAAACATGCAATGAAGGAAGACATGTGAGAAATGTCAGGTGGCGGCTAAATCTCAAAATGCCAGGCATAAAGGATGGAAGTCAGGTAGTTGCTTGAAGGAATGAGTTTAGCTAAGTGGGAACAGGTGGCAGTGCAGCCTATGAGTTCAGTGGTAAGACAGCTGCCTATCTGAGGAATAGTTTGGAGTGATTTGAGAGTTTTGGGGGACGATGCGTGGGTCCTCGAGCTTAAACCGAAATGTTGGTTATTCGGTGGAAGGTTGGATACAATAGGAAGGAGTTGTTAGGGATGAAGAAGGATGCATGTGGCGATGAATTTAAAGATGTTGGAGTGCATTTAGTAGATGTCCATGAGGAGCGGACGGAAGTGCAAAGTTGGTGAATAAGGACAAGCTTAGGATGGGATATTGATGTTGTAGAAGGTGTGCAGCGCAGCGTTGTTTGAAGGTGTCAGTTGGTGATTTCCACAGGTGGGTTATCTCCCGTGAGTAGGGTAGCGGTTATGTAGTTGGCAAGTTTCTGTGAGGAATCCTAGTGGCTATTCAGTAGGAGGCAGATTGTGTGAATGGTGCTAGAGAATTTGAGTATTTAGGGTATGCTAACAGGAGAATTCGGAAGAATTGGATGGACTGGTGGAGCAAGATTATGTAACAAAGGAGAAAGGATCTCAGCAGGGCCTATAGTGGTGCAAGGAGTAGCTCCGGGCTAAGTGGGGGAGCCCCACCACCTGCAGTTGGGTTGTAGGATTGTGTTCTCATGGGGTTGCGGATTGTCGGCGTGTTGGCAAGTTGGTTCAGCTAAGGGGAAAGGAGTAAAAATGGTGATTTTTCGTAGGATTTGATGAGTTGGCCCTGTTGGACCATGGTTAGGCTTTGAAAGATTCAGAATTTATGCTTAAGGCATAGGCAAGTTGTAAGGGTAGTGACTCAGTCATGTGCTTCGTTGAGGGCATGTTCATGTGCTAGAAGAGCCTTGGAGTTGATTGTATTCGGGGCCAGTCAGAGTGGGTGACTCTCAGCAGCGGTCCTAGTAAATTCGAAAGTTAGAGAATGCGGTGTTTAAGGGTTTCGAGCAGCAGCATGATTAAGAATCGAGCTTTTGCAGCGTAATTCCTAAGAAAGGGGAAAATGGTTGGAATGTTCTATGTCATTTTTCAGCATGCAGAAGAGTGTTGGAGGAATGAGAGAAATAAACTTCGGGTTGTAGGATGATTATCAGAAGGGTATGAGACGGTTTGCCGGATATAGACAACATGGTCTTGTGAGATAAGGTCACTCAAGAAGAGTGTGGATTTGGGTTCACAATGTTTTGGATGAAGCTATTGTTATCCTAAGCCAAGTTAAGGATGAATAAGAAGCAGATAGATTGGTTGTCCATGGTTGAAATGGAACATGTAAGGCAGTGACCAATTACTTCGGTGTGATTGAGTAATGTGTATGGTTTGTGCAGATGTGTGTGGGGCATGTCAGCCGTCGTAATAAATTTTATCTGGAAGCATTCAAGTATTAGGTTCTGTCTGGTGTAGGCAGATTCCGGAAGGATTATGGTGGTATAGACTACTACTTAAGGATTTGTATCTATCATGATAGAGAATTCACTTGAGTATTATCATTGTTCTCTTGAATTGAGATAAGCAAAAGGTTTCTATATGATGAAGTGTTCCCCCTATTAGTGGTTCAGGAGTTATGATGGAATTCATATGCCATTCCATATTGGCATGATAGGTGCAGTAAGCAGTATGTAACTGTGAGTAAGAATCGAGATTTGCGGTTCGGTGTTAACAAGGATGTCATGAGCTCGGAGGAGCAAGAACAAGGGATGTGAATGTTTAGAATAAGTTGATGTGGTCTTCAATGTCATATGGGTTCGGTGTTTGGTGAAAGAGGCTTGTATCCTGGTTACGGGTCCTTGAATTGTTTTATAGCCTTAGGGTGGTCGGTGGTATAGATGTGCATACTTGTTACCTTGTGTGGAAGTCCGTGGGAGCATGACCATGGGAAGATTGTATAAGTGTGACATGTAGTCACCTGATTAGTTGAAGAAGTAGACCAAGTATAAAGGAGTGTAATATTTCTTAATTAAGAATGTATGCCTGGAAAGCGTTCGGTTCAGTTGATTGTGGATTGTGGGGTGTTTGTCCCGGCTATGATGGTTGTTCTTGTGTATTATGAGAGGAATTGGGGTATTATGGACCCAGGTGAAGCTATTAGCCTAGTACAGTGTGAGCGGGATCAGCTCGAGGGTTGTGAATGGATTCAATGTGGTTGTGGGCTTCACGTGAATCAGGTATGTTCATTTCTGTGTAGCGCTCCTTAAGGAGGGGTGTTGGAATATTTGTTGTTGTTATGTTTTTGTCAAATTTAGGTATACTATGATCGTGCCGTGTGAGTTGTGAAACGGCTTGGTAATTCTTATGTGTTGAGATTCCGCGTAGTGATGAGGTTATGTGAGCGGGACGACTCTCGAGATTCATATTTTATATATCACACCTCAATTGTGCTTGAGTTGTAGGATATGGCTCAATCAATCTCCCCAAAATGGTATTATGCACTTAGCGTGCTTGTGACCGATATTCAATAATTTGTAATAGTGAGCAATTCAGCTCCGTGTATATTTCCTTATGTAAATCTTATGATGGGATCGGGTGGCACGCCGCCACGGGTATGTTATTTGGATCGGGTTGCACGCCGCATCAGTGTGATGTTGAGCAAGGCTCCTATAATTAGTTTTCTTGTGTTTTACTTCCTATTTTTCTGAGGTAAGTTCATATTTGTTGCGTGAGTTGAGTAGTCCCTTCCTGACTCATTTCCTTATGTATCATATTTGAATTGTGGCCTATTGGCGCATTGTGGTATCGTGTGAGAATGTTGGTCATGTCTGGGGTGATTGGTTATCTGAGCAGCCGTACTGGGTGACACGAGACCATTGGATCAAGGGTCAAGTGCGATGAGATTATGTGAAGTATACTACATGACAATCACCATTATTTGGTTTGTAAGGAGATGATGATCTAAGTCAAGGGAAAGATTTCAATGTTTGGTTAACTCTGCAGTTGGTTAGGAATTTCTGCACATCTCTTCCGTTGTGGTGGTATCGTCAGCATTATAGCAGAATGTATGTATGTATCTTATAAGGTGCATTGAGAGCATCAAATTAGTAGAATTCTGGCTATTAAGGTTCAGGGAGCGCCATTATGGTAAGATGATGGAATATGCGGTGTATGGTATTGATTCAGCAAAGGTACGTAGTTATGTTCTGGTGCCTCGTGTGGTAGTTGATACGGTGTTCGTATATTAGAAACAGGCCTGGCAGAGAATTTCTGGTGTTGGAACTGAGTGCGAAGCTTATTGTACGGATAAAGGAAGATATCTCCAGATTTGATCAAGCTTATGTGCCCAACTGGGTTGTGGCAGCACGGGAAGGTGCACGAGGTGTTAAACAGTGATTTCAGATAACTCGAGAGAAGTTCTTGGCACGTTCGAGGACGAACGTCTGTTTAAGTGGGGGAGAATGTAACGACTCGACCGGTCGTTTTGAGCTCTAGCACGTCGTTTAGTGGTTTGAGGCTGTGAACAGCTTCATTTCAGGTATTATGACTTGTGCGTATGGTCGGAGTTGAAATTGGAGAAGTTCGGGTGGATTTGGAAAGAGCATTCTCATCTCAGAAACCTTAAGTTGGAAGAATCAACTAAGACTGGAATTTGGAGTAAACGACCTCGGAATCAGGATCTGAAGGTTCCAACAGGTTCGTATGATGATTTTGGACTTGGGCGTATGTCCGGATCGGGTTTTTGAATAACCCGGGAGCGTTTCGGCGTATATTGTGGAAGTCTGCATTTTTGAAGGAATTTCCTAAGTTTGGCTTGAAGCGCATTTCAGAGATATTGATGTCCGTTTGGGATTCCGAGTCTGGGAATAGCTTCGTATGGTGATTCTGGAGTTGGGAGGGCGATCAAAAGTGAATTCAGATGTCTGGAGGTCTGTTTGAAGTCATTTGGCTAAAGATAGAAATTTGAAGGTTTTTGAAGAATCCGACCGGAAGTGGAAATTTTGATATCGGGGTCGAAATGCGATTCCGGAAGTTGGAGCAGGTCCGTGATGTCGAATATGACTTGTGTGCAAAATTTGGGGTCAATCGGACGTGATTTGATAGGTTTCGGTATCGGAGGTAGAAGTTTGAAATTCTAAGTTCATAAAGATTTGGATTGGAGAGCGATTCGTCGTTTCGATGTTGTTTGATGTGATTTAAGGCCTCGAGCAAGTCCACATTTTTGGGACAGGTTGGCGTGATTGGACGGGGTCTCGGGGGCCTCAGGTGGATTCCGAGTGATTAACGAATCAATATTTGAAGTTTAAGAAACTTGAAGTTGTTGTCATCTGGTGTGACCGCACCTGCGAGGCTTTGGTCGCAGGTGCGGCCTTGGGTGCCAGAAGGTGCGAGATTCTAGTGGCTTGGCTGGGAGCGCAGGTGCGATGTTATTTCCGCACCTGCGAAGGCGCATATGCGGACAGTGGATCGCATGTGCGAGTTTTGGCTGGGGGCTGAGGAGGCCGCAGGTGCAAGTGTTTGGGCGCACCTGCGGAATCGCAGGTGCGAGAGGGTGATCGCAGGTGCGGATATCGACCTGGGCAGAATGTTTTTAAAACTGGAATTTGGACATTCCTTCTCCTATTTTCATTTGGTATGGGCGATTTTGAGGAGCTTCAAGGAGGGAATTTCGTCAAGGATCACAAGGTAAGTTGTTCTACTCATTTCCAAATTAAATACAAGGTTATTACATGGAATGAGACATGAAAATTATGGGAAATTGGGATTTTTGAAGAAAACCTAGAAATTTGGTAAATTGGATTTTAACCACGAATTGAGCACGAATATTTGAGTAAATTGTGTATTTGAACTAGTACAGCTATGGGTAGAGTTTATCTTCGAGAAATTTCGGAATCCGGGCACGTGGGCCTGAGGGCATTTTGGTCAATTCATTGAGCGGAGTTGGGAAATGATATAATTTGAATTTGTTACGAGTATTAGAGTGAATTTTCATTGCTTTGCCTGTTATTTGGTAGTTTTGGGGCATTGTGAATCCATTGGAGTCGTCGAAAGGGCTTGGAATCCGGTTATGAAGTTTCGGACCGAGGTAAGTCTCCTTTCTAACTTTATGAGGGGGAATTGTCCCCATAAGTGAACTAAATGAATATATGCTATTGTTTGCGGGGGCTACGTACGCATGAAGTGACGGGAGTCCGGGCGTAGCTACTGTTATGCCATGTCCAGGTAGTCTAGGACCCACATCATGCCTTGTGTTTTCCTCGAAATGGATTATATGCTTTATGAATTTATGATTATATGAAACTTTGGTTTCCCTGAGGTCACAAAAATCGGTAATTTAAAGGAATTGTTTATTGAAAGTAACTTAAGAAAAACAAAATGTTGTATGTGCATGTGACCGCTTCGCAATTTACATTCCGCGAGCGGAGTGTTATTTCCCCCACTCTCATGGGAGCGGGTCGTATCCATGGCGGATTGAAAGATGCACTTATGGTTCGGTCCCTTCGACCCTCGACAGTGCATAGATATGATTATTTTATGGCTAAGATGCACTTATGGTTCGGGCCGTTCGACCCTCGGCAGTGCACAATTTACTTTTATTGTTGGTACGGGCCGAACGACCCTCGACATTTCCTACTCATATATGTACATATGATATACCACTTGTGACTCGAATTGTTAAATTGTCTTAAGGACGTAAAGTGTTAAATGATTTCATGGATAATGACTTGACAAATATTTGGGGGGAAAGAAATGAAGTAGAATTTTTTTTTATTTACTTCCAGTGATTATTGAACTGCAGTTACTTCTAAAGTTTACTGATTTTATTACCCTCGTATGCCTTTTGTTGCTGTCATATACTGTTAAATTATATTGTTGTTCCATAGTGAGTGTCAAGTCGACCTCTCGTCACTACCTCTCTGAGGTTAGGCGGGATACTTACTGAGTACACGTTGTTTTCTTACTCATGCTACATTTGCTGTGCATTTTTTTGCACAGGTAATTTCATAGCGATGAGGCTGGTTTGGAGACTTAGGAGAGTTGCATCATCCGGAGGCGATCCACAGTCGGCAGAGTCTTCCTCTAAGTATTGTATTTATTTTATTCTCAAGTCCTTGTCCAACTTGTATTTCGGACAAGCTTTGTAATAATTGTATAAGTTCTTAGAAATTGCTCATGTACTCGCGACACCGGGTTCTGGGATATATATATATATATATATATATATATATATATATATATTTGGGATGTATTTTATTAAAGAGGAAAATGGACTGTTATTTTTACTTAAATGGATTTCATCTAGTTATTATGTATTAAAGTGAAAGGCAACGATTTTGAAAATATTGAGACGGGAACTTATTTTAAATTAATTAATGGTTGGCTTTCCTGACAGTGGTGTCCGGCGCCATCGCGACCTTATGAATTTTGGGTCGTGACAATCTGGAAAAGGCACGTGACCTAGTAAGACAATTCCAGTCATGGAAGGTTATGCAAATACCCAGGGAGGAAAATGCAGAAGCAGATGCATTGGCTAACCTCGCAACAGTTACCGACGTAACAAATAAAGACAATGCAATTGTGATTCATATATTTCATTCAGCAATCGACCAGGACAAAAATGAGGTAACATTTAACAATTTAACCTGGGATTAGAGAAACGAAATTGTAAACTTTTTGCAGAATGGTACCGTGCCTGAAGATAAAAAAGAAGTTCAAGCACTTCGCAGGAAAGCTGCACGGTACTGCCTAGTTCGTGATACTTTATACCGCAAAATGTTTGGAGGTCCCCTAGAAAAGTGCCTTGGACCCAATCAAACGGAGTACGTGATGAAGGAAGGACACTGCGGGAACCACACAGGAGCGAGGTCCTTAGTCAAAACCCTAATCAGAGCAGGGTACTATTGGCCTAAAATGGAAGAAGACGCTGAGAATTTCGTAGCTAAATGCGACAAATGTCAACGATATGCTAACAATATGCATCGACCAACCGAATTACTCCACCTAGTGGCCCCATGGCCATTCATGAAATGGGACATGGATATAGTGGGACCTCTTCCCCAAGCTAAAGGAAAGGAACGGTTCTTACTCGTATTAACAGATTATTTCACGAAATGGGTGGAGGCAGACGCTTTTAAACAGGTGCGAGAAAAAGAAGTGAAAAGCTTCATATGGAGACACATAATATGCCGCTTTGGAATACCAAAGGAGATAGTATGTGACAATGTCCCACAATTCATAGGCTCAAAATCACAGAATTCTTCGAAAGCTGGCAAATCAAATGAATCACTTCATCACCACATCACCCCGTGGCTAATGGGCAAGCCAAGTCAACGAACAAAGTCATTGTCAACAATTTAAAGAAACGGTTGGAAAAGTCCAAGGGAAACTAGTCTGACGAGCTACCGGCAGTATTATGGGCTTATAGAACTACTACAAAAATAGCCACGGGAGAAACTCCATTCGCGCTTGTTTATGGTTCAGAAGCTTTAATACCGGTGGAAATCGGCGAACCAAGCACGAGATTCACAACAGCAATGGAAGAAACAAACAACGACGGGTTGAGAACAAATCTGGATTTATTCGAGCAAAGGAGAGAAGCTGTGTTAATACGTATGGCAGCTCAAAAACATATTATAAAGCGATATTACAATAGAAGAGCTCATCTCAGATATTTTAAGGCTGGGGTCTTCGTTCTTAAAAAAGTCTTCCAATTAACAAAGGAAGCCGGTGCAGGAAAGCTAAATCCAAATTGGGAAGGGCCTTACAAAATTCGTGGCATTGCTGGCAAAGGCGCTTATGAGCTGGAAACTACGGACGGCAGAATTTTACCAACAAGTTGGATTGTTGTTCATTTGAAGAAGTATTACTTCTAAGTAAAAGGAATACCCCCGGTCAGGTATCATTACGTTCAATTTTATTTTTGTACAGTTAAGATTATACTAACCATTTTAGATGATAGGCAAAAAGCTAACCCATCACCAGACGATGATATTAGACCTGCATAGGCACGAGGAAGTAACTGAATTCCCGGTCTAGGGTTACAACTTTTTGATGGACGTTTTTAAGGGTTAAGCAGTCATCATCTAAACTATATACCTTCGAGTCCCGTATGTTTTTCCTTTTCAGGAAAAGGACCACAAGGAAGGAATAGTCAAGTGCTCGAGATTTTATTCTTCAAAGCTCAAACACTTGGGGCACTGTACAGTATGGAAGGCAAAGAAGAAGCAAAGAAGACTATCAAAAAAGTCAAATCTCAAGCCTGAAGATCCATCTTCCCAACAAGTCAAGCATTATGAGCAGAATCGAAGAGCCAAAGACAAAAACACAAAGCCTGATTCAGAAACCTTCAAAAAACATATTCGTAAATGTAAACGAATGTTGAGTTTAAAGGCAGAATGTTAATTACGGGTAAAAATGCATATCCTTGTACTTATTCAAAAACTGTTGTAAATAAAAATAGTTACGGATAGAAAAAGAAAAAAGGCATTACCCTCGTATTTATTCAAAAATTATTGTAAATGAAAACAATTATGGGTAAAAATTTATACCCTTCTATTTATTCAAAAACTGTTGTAAAAGAAAACAGTTAGGGGTACAAATTCATACCCTTGTATTTATTCAAAAACTGTTGTAAATGATAAAGTTACGGGTACAAATTCATACCCTTCTCTTATTCAAAAACTGTTGCAAAGGAAATACAGTTACGAGTACAAATTCATACCCTTGTATTTATACCAAATCTGTTGTAAGAAAAGCAGTTACAAAAGAGTTATAGACGATACTCAAACACATGTAAAATATTACGAAAATTCAAAATAATACAAAGACTTTCTTCAAGACATTGTTAAGAAAAACATGTGAAATTCATATCTCTTTTTCGTACGTTTACACCATTATGAAGTTGAGACGTCTTCTTCATTAAGTGTCGATAAAAAAAGGGCCCTCTTTTATAAATCATGCCTATTACGAAAAGGTACGATATATCTAAGCATTCTTCTATGCAAAGTCAAAAACTAAGGGGTAAAACAAAAACCTCAAAAAAGAAGCATGCAAAGACTTAAGAGTAAAGCAAAAACTCAAAGAAATCGAAAGTCATGCCGATATTAATATTAATATATTACGGCAAGAAACTAAGTATTAACTTAGTCTAAGCCGGATTTGTATGTACAAAAGTTATCCCAAAATTGTCACTTGGGGACTTACAAAGGACCAAACTTTACCCCCAATGGGACCGGGGGTAACCACCAATTGTTCCAAATAAAAAAAAAAGGGACCAAGTTCCATAAACTCTTTCACTAGATGGGGGGGTTATCTTCGCTGGCAGGAGGAGCGGCTTGAGATGGCTAGGCTTGTGCAGCAGCTTCATCAGGGACCTCAACTTCAGGTGATGAGAAATTCTGACTCTACCAATACTTTTCAATCGTCTCTTTGGTTTTGGAAATTTCGGCTTCCACGTCAAAATTCTCTTGGCCCATTTCCATCAATGTGTCAAGTCGGGCATTCAAATAAGCCCAACTAACATCGACAGATGCTTTGTCCTCAAGAGCCTCGTATTCTTTCTCCCATTGTTCAGCTTCGGCTCTTAGCTCATCTCTCTCAGCCACGGCAACATCATGAGAAGCCTGCAAAGGAGCAAGGGATCTTTCCAGAAACTGGACCTTATCCGAAGATTTGTGGAGGTCTTCTTGGGTCTGGGTGAGGAATTGTACAAGTTCACCAGAATATGCCTCCTTCTGATCCAACAAAGCCTTCAGGCTCCTAATCTCTTCGGTGGCATGGGAAAGCTGCTCCGCAAAGGAAGACTCCAAGATGTTTTTATCCTTACGTGCCTGATTTGAAGACGCCTTCTCTATGGCTAGTTCCGCTGCAATAACTCTGATCTGTTATTCCAAGGTACATTTCTCCTCCCCCATTGCCTCCATATCAAGTTGTAGACTCTCGTACTGCTCCTTCCAATTGTCAGCCTCGGTATGGAAGTCATTTACTGAATTCTCCATTTGAACGACTCTCTTCATCAATTATGTGTTATAAGGCTGATCTGCATAAAATGATAAGTTAGAAACGGTAAAAGAGAATATAATATATACACATGAAGAAGGAACAAGTTTTACCTTTAAGGACGAGTGCACAATCGCGTTTATCCAACTTAAGGAGCTATGAGTTTCCAGCTTAGACTTCTCAACCGGGCCTATCAAGGGCTTTAACCATGCATCAGCCTGGATCGACTTTTTTAAGAGGTTGCCTCCCACAGGAACCTTTTTCGTAACTTGCTTCATCACCCCCTGTTGGAAGACCCTACTTCAACAGCAGAAGGCACAAAAGTGGGGGTGGGTGAAGAAGCCACAGGCGGAGTAGGCTGAGGAGCAAAAACAACAATGGGATCAGAAACAACAACGGGAGAAATAAATGAAAGTTTCGCAGGAGCAGGCGGAGGGAAAATAGCAAGAGGAGCTTCATCAGAAACTGTACCAAAACCTTGCTGGAACAGGTGATCAATGGACTTACGAACATGAGAGGGAGTTGCATCTTCAGGAGCGGAAGGCTCTGATTCAGGTACGGGAGGATCAACAACGGGCGATGATTCATCGTCAGAGACGACCCTCCTCCTACGTGACCTATGAACCAGCGAACCCTCCTCTTCTTCCTCTTCATCCTCCAAGGTCCGGAACCCACTTGCCTTCCTTTTTGACGAGGAGGAGCTAACAATGATTTCCTGAGCCTTATCCAGGGACAGCTTTGAAGCGGACACAGCCGCAACAGAAATTCTACGAGCAGGAAACCCTACCAAATGAAAGGGATCAGATAAAGCTCAAAAAGGGAAGAAGTAAAAAGAAAAACTCTCACTTACCATGAGTTTTAACCTTCCAACCAAACCTCGAAGAGAGGTACTTCCAAGAACGTTCTTATAAAGGAGCGATTAACAAAAGTTTTTCTACCCAATCACGAAAACCGGAGACATTCTCGACGGTTCCCATGGTTGCTGCAAAAGGAAAAGAAACAGTCAAGGTACTGATAGTTTATCGAAAACAAAAAAGGGAAAGTGAGCAAAACTGTACTCACGTGCAAAGTTCCACTTCTTAGGGAAGGGGATATTTTCTTCACCTACTAAACCTGCAGTATGGACATCAACATACCGACATACCATCCTCTATCTTTGTCATCATCCGGAATAACTAACACTCTTTTACTCCTAGTCGGGAGAGTAAAAACTCCTTGGCGGAATAACATCGGGGAATAGAGGTGAATAAGATGATGGAAAGTAAAGGGGACAGAAGCTAAATTGGCCAAATACCTAAGGCACGCAACCACTCTCCAAACAAGAGGACCGACTTGTCCCAAGCAAACATTGAAGAATCGACAAAATTCAATGATAACAGGGTCGATGGGAGGCTTGAACCCTAATGTGAAGGGATAAGTATAAACATAAGAATACTCAGTCCTATAAGAGGTTATTCTTTGGTTATCATTAGGAATAACAACAGCAAAATCAGACTTCCAACAACAGTCTTTGCGTACGAGTGACACTAAACCCTCTGTTATTTGGGTAGGATAAAGGTCAGCATTATCATGCGATGACATGGAAGAAAGTTGTTCACTCATGGCCTTACTATCCTTGGAAAAAGAATACTCGGCAGGAACGATCTCATCGACTCTCGGCTCACGCAGTGGTTCATTGTGTTCCCTACTCTTTGATGAAGATCTAGAAGCCCTAGCCCTCGAAGAAGACAAAGAAACAGTAGACCTAGAAGCTGGCGGAGGAGTACTATGGGAAGAAGAACCCATGGAAGGTGTAGAACTTAAGCTCCCAAGTCTACCGCCCCTCCTACTCCGTGTTGGATCAGAAGAAGGAGTCAATTCATCTGCGATAATGACCTTTTTGGATTGCTGGTTTGAAGAAGACATGTTTACGAGGATGAAGAATTTACAAATAAAGAAAGAAGGTTAGAAGTTTTTCGTGAAAGTAAAGAAAGGAAAAGGGGTATTTATACTCAGAGGCGACCATCAAAAAATGAAAAAAATAGTGATGTGAAAGTCATAATTGAAGTTGTCACTTCGTGACTGATGCAGCCGCAAAAAGCCCTAAAAGTTGTTGAATAATTACAGAACAAATCCGGGAATGCCACGTGGTACGGGTATTAAATGGAAGTGACAAGCGACGCATACATTCAGAGACGGATATGTAAAAATCTGAAGACGGAGAAGGGAAAGCTTAGGGTTTTTCAAACGATTAGGAAATGCAGCAACCCAAATGAGAAGTCCCCATCTCTATTTATAAGAACATAGGCACCCTGAGCGAGAAAGCCAAAAGCCTCCACATTAATTCCAAAATGGAAGAGGCGCAGGAAACAACGTAACGTATAGGGAACGTGCACCATAATGACGTATGACGAAACGACTTCATTACAAATTGACGTAACGGTCAGATATGGCTCTCGAAGCGTCACGTCGTTACCTTTCCATAAAGGGCTCACCCCTCGACCAAGATGCTCAGATTTCTCAAATTGCAAATTGGCGACGTCCGCCCATCAAGCTCGCCCAAAGACGACCTCGACATGCGGAGGGACTAACTGTATGGGTCAAAATCTGATCAAAAGAATTCTATTTAAGGAAGGACGACTAAGAGTCGATCATACCAAAGTTATGTACTAGAAGTGATATACTAGTGAGAAGTGCAGCTACGATCGAGGTCGAGCATTCGGATCGGCCCAAACGGCTAGTTTAGCAATTAGATATTTTAGAGAAATATTCTATAGGATATTCTAAAAACTTGGGTACTCTGGTTTAGGGCCGCTAGGTAAGAGAAGTGTCATGTATAAGTAGCAAGAGAGAGGACTTCTGAAAGGCGGACTCTCTCCCTCTAGAAAAAAACAAACACATATCTCTAAAGAGATTAGATGATCTGTTATCCCACACTCTCGATCAAATCCGAAAAGGGTCCTAAGATTCTTATATTTGTTTATCATTCACCTTTATCAAATGAAAGAGGATCCGCCCCACTCAAGATTGGATGAATCTTCTCCTTTATTTACATTTTATTGTCATTTAATGTTATGTAATGCATAGTCTTTTTTTCATACTATTATCTCCGACCATAATTATTGCCAGCATTTATACTCAACTATATGTTTCTATTTGTTATCCATCTCAGATCTGGAATTAATTATACTTAACTAGGATTTATCCTCTATCTTCTTATTTAATTAGTTTAACAAAAGGTTTCATATTTTTTTTTGAAACAGAATACTCCCTCCGTTTTAATTTATTTGAATCTATTTTATCAGGCGAAATAGGTCCACATATATTAAAACAAAGGAAATATTAATTTTTACTTATATTTCATGTGAAAAATAGGCACCAGTGTCTAATAACAGCTTGTTTGGATGGTTGTTACCCATTGTATTGTATCGTATTATTACTTTAAATACGATGTTTGTTTTGGTTGTTACTTAAATTTTATTGTATCGTATCGCTAAATTCTTCGTTACGTAACGACGAAATGTGTCACTTTATATGACGACCTATTTGGTGTGGTTGCGTCGTTATCTTGTCTTTTTATCTCATCTCACATTTCACTATTATTAAATAATTTTATTTTATCATTTACTCTACCTTTTTATATATTAAATTTATTTCGTATCATAATTTTTTTTTATAATATTGCAAAATTTATTCTTCATATTGTTGGTGCATGATATCATGAAACAACGACAAACGATACAATCTATCCAAACATTGTATTCATCAAACGATACAGTACAATACAATATCGATACAATACGATACATTATGAAACGATGTGAAATCAAACAACCATCCAAACAAGGGCTAAGCTACGTCTGTCTTCTTTAATGATTTTTTTTATTAGAGGAAAAAATCTCATATCCGAACCGGATCTTAACGGAAAATGAACCGGTTTGCATTTGGATCCAAATGTAGTAGTTTATCATCTCAGTCTCGTCCACACACTTGTTATCAGCCACAACAATGGCTCTCACAGTAAACCGAATTCTCTGCAACAGCTCGACAAGACTACCGTACACCCCACTCCCTCTTCGCCGTCCGTTTTTACTTCCGTCTACCTCTTCAACCAATTCTTATTCTCAGGGGAGAAGAAGTAGTCAATTCACTGTATTAGCTGCAAAGAAGTTCACTTCAGGAAAAAACAAGAGAAGTTCAATTTCAACGAAAGAACCAGTAAAAGAAGATGAAGATTTTGTTAAGGTTAATATTGCTATTGTTAATGAAGATGGGGGTGCTACTGCGACCATGGATGATGGGTTTGTGATGCCACAGCTTCCTGGATTGGAGACTGACTTTTGGGAAGGTCCTCAATGGGATGGTTTTGGATTCTTTGTTCAGTATATGTGGGCTTTTGGCGTTCTCTTTTCGGTACATCCTCAATCCTTTTGCTCATTTATCCTATTATATTTACTAGTAATTACGACTCTCTCTGTTTTAATTTGTTTGACATAGTTAGACTCGGCACCAAAGTTTAAGGAAAAAATGAATTTGAGTTAGCTAAATCATTCATGGGTCTTGATTTATTTGTGTTGAATGCGTGTGACATGGAACGGAACAACTTTATTAGTCAGGACTTGAACTTTATGAGTTCTAAATTCTAGAATAGCGACATAAGGTGTTAGTAACTGGGTTCTGAATTTTACTTTTGTACATATTTTAAGTGAATTTCTTAATAAATATAGAGTTTGGATAAAAGTTAGTGGGTTCAGCGGAACCCATACTCCGGACTTCTAGCTCCACCCCTGTTGGTGTTAATTCTTCGTAACACACTAAATCTAGAAAAGGAACAATTTTATTAGTTGTGTATAAGTAGCCGAGTTCATGACATGAAAGGGAGTTTAGTGAAAAAATTACATTGAGCAGGTGAAGCCACCACTATTTTTATCTTGATTGCCTAGTTAGTTTATCCAGCTTTATTGGTTTATTTTAATGATTCTGTGGTACCCATAGCGACTTGCTGCTTTTATGAAAGTTATGAAATAAATCTGTTGTTTCTTTTTGGGGCTATTTTTTACTAGTTTGGGTTACCAGCAATAGTTGTTTCTCCGCTGGCTTGCCAAATAGATGTAGCGTTTGCAAGACAATTCAGACGACATTAGCAAGATGTGGCGCTAGCTAGGTTAGGGTAGCGCTTGCCATAAAGAAGCTAGCCAGAAAGCAGGTCAGGCAGGCGAGCGATAGTACAAGCAAGCTAACACGCCGGCGAGGTTGAAGGGGTCTTGTCAAAGGAAGAGAACCAGAATGATGAGCCATGTCAATTAATTAATATTCAGATATTAGGATGGAGTTTGATATTAGAATCTCATCTAGACAATGCCCGTGCCTGTTTTCCATAATGTGTAACATGCTTATTTTCCTTGGATTTTCTTTTCTTGAATCTTTGGTGCTATTAGTCTATAATATAATTGATTTATACGGATGAAAGGAAATGATAGAAGGTAAATTCCGCGCATCATAACCAGGGAAATGGGAAAATGGAACTACAAAACACCTTTTACAGTATGTTATGTCTTGAGAAAACTTTTTACTATTAGGGAAAGCATTCAGCAATCACCCCACGTTTAGATGATACGTTAAGTGTCTTGGGTCGGATCTCTAAGGACTATATGTGACAGAAATGCTTCCTTAGGGACCATAAAACAGTACTGTCGTTGAATGCCATTAATGTGCTCAAAGAGGAGAGGAGAATATTAGGATTGGAGCTGGATTGGGCAGATGTTCATTAAGTGATGTTCATCATCGAGGAATCCTAACTGAGAAAGTTGAGCTAATTATGAAATTGCTGGGACAAAAGGGTTGTGACCTTGATTTATCAGAACTGATGTTGTATTTCTGCCCGCTAAAAACCATCAATGAACATCGCTCAAGCTATTACTAGATGATTATATTGTATGTTGCTGGTATGGGAACCAACCATATAGCTCTATTTTAGTTGTTAGGGTGTCTCACTTGGGTTCATGACCATATTATGGCATTACAATGTGTACATTTTGATGGTCTTTTAGAAGTATCGTGAATCAGTAAGACGTTCTAATTATATCCGTCCTAACTTTAAATCGCAAATGCCCCACACATCCCCCCGGAAAACAAGTCAAAGAGAAAATTGTAGTAGCCGATTTCCTAGTTATTTTCATCTGTCTGGCATAAACTCGCAAGTCTGTATTCCGTTACATGAAGGAGCAAGCAGTGGACAACAAAAGCCATTGTGTGTAAAGAGAACTTATATTTGTGTTCTACTTGTGCATCCTTTCATTTTCATTAATGTGTGGTCATTTAAATTTTCTTTAAGAGAGTTCTTACCGGTTTGAATTTGGCATCTTTTCTTGGCAGCTAATTGCATGTGGTATTGCTGTGGCAACATATAACGATGGAGCAACGGATTTCAAGGCAACTCCTGTGTATAAGGAAGCAATTCAATCACGAGAACTTCTTGAAGAACCAGAGGCTTCTAACTCGGATGTATTCGAGTCAAATCCAACTGAAGAGGCACCTAGTTTGGAATAGATAAGTTTACTAAGTTGATCACTTCAAATGAAGGATTCTCATTTCTGTCTTCATATTGTGATAATTACAGAAGTTCCAGCTAAGAGTTCCCCTCTCAGAGCTGGAATGTAGTCGTCTTTATAGTTTCAATCCATGTGAAATTGAAGCGCAAAGTATAGTGAAGAAAGTATTGAACTTAAATCTTTAGTTTCTTCTACAAGTCCAACGTTTTATGCAACTGGTATTTCATCTTATACAATTATGTGTTATTTTTAAGACCTCTGTCGTATGAATGAGTTGGATCCTGTACATATTGGAAAAGAAAACAACTGTATTTTTAGCCTGGATCTTGTATATATGTGTGTTAAAAAATCCACAAAAGAAGTACATGCGTAATTTCGCCCCTTGTAAATCAAGCCACAACCGGCGATGGGCAAATATCAAATGGACCTGGAGGGTTTTTATTGTGTAAAATATATTTCCTCTTATGTATGCACTAGGTTGGCTGCTCTAGGTAATGATTATGCCGTAGAAGGCAATAGTCCAAACGCAAGTGCCAACAAAGGCAGTTTGATTTGTAATATGTCCAGACTTGATGATTAGTTATTAATATATTATCTTTATTGCTAAAATAGACTATGGTAGAATCTCGAACTCGAACCCCATAACGCTCAAATCCTGCCGAATCAAGGACAATAACTTAATTGTGAAGTACAAAAGGAACAAATTAGCGTTAACTTAGGTATCTCGGGCAAGTATAATAAAGCAGACTAGCTTTCATCCTTTAAGTTAAGCAACATTGTTTGTCCCATTCGCATATGGTACAGTTGACAATGGATATCCAAAGCATAGCATTTTTTAAATGCACAACAAGAGTATTAAAATTTCTTCCATCGCTATTAATGGGAAAACAAAAACTTACTAGTAATACTTGGTGTGCATCTTTACTTACACCGTTACTACTAATCAATTGTTAATTACTACTAATATACATTTGCACCTCAACTTATCACTTAACTTTAATAAATAAATACAATTTGATATATAAATATATTTGTTTTTTTTAAAACTCATAATCTAATTAGTATAACTTTTCAAGGAATGCAAGTAGGAATATGCCTCATTTTGTGCTTTAGTTTCTTGCATATCGCTATCTTGGGTTTCTCCAAAATTAATAAATGAATGAGTGTCATTTTCAAATCAACAATTAAAAAAAGATGTACAATAAACTGAAGATACTCGAATAAAACGAAATGGTATGGGGAAAATTTGTTGTATAGCACTCACTATTTTCTCCAGGATACATTTGATATTTTTCCCTTCATCCTCTAAATGTGTTTGTTTGCCATTTTGTTTTTTGTTTTTTTAAATAAATGTTAATTAAGATGTGGAAAACAGCTCGAGAAAAGGTAATCTAATCAACAATAGCCGAGCAGTGAGGTTGGAAAAATACTCGAATGAATTTTTAATTTTTCTCATAAGAGAGAAAGAAAATACGAAAGCAACAATTAACATAACATGATGCTTATTATTATGTGATTACGTTAGTTGGCAATGAGTCAGAAATATAATTACCTATACTACATGAATTTGGTTGTTATGAAACATTAGAATAAGGTGGATGTCCGTAACTCCTATAACACATTACTCTTTTTCATTAACCTTTCATTATTTTTTATCATTGTGATTGTAATTTCCACACCTCCGTAACCTCCTCCATGATCTTTCCCCATGATCTCAATTGTTAATATCATGTTTATGACATCCTTTTGTATTACCTTAATGTCATACTATAAATAGAGGGTTTGGGCTTTACATTGTATACACTTGAATATATAAAAGAAATAAGATAGTTGTCTCTTCCTCTCTACATTTCTTGTCTACTTTCTTGTATCATATTATTAGTTTGAGCTTAGTCTCTTAACACGTTATCAGCACGAATTGTTATATTCTTCTTATATTTTCTATAAAAGATGAAAGCCTTCCATGGGAGCTACAACCTTGAATCAATTTGGTTGAGCTTGTGAAAATCTGGGCATTTCGTTGCCATATCAATATTGTGTTTGCTTCTATTATACAGGGAGTATCATTTTTCAGTTGCCATGAATTCTGCAATTAACTTACGTTAATATTTAAGACTTGGTTTAATTTGTGTTACTTAACAATTTAGTTTTATTTGTGCAGATGTATACATATGGAGTACCTTCTTTAGAGTGACAAACAAGAGCATATTACGATGTCTTGACATCATCTCCCATATGTACTGCTCCGACAGTTTGCAAGCCAAGATTATGAAATTGTTAATTATTGAGAAGGTTTCTAATTAATCTTAAAAATAAAAAGAATTTAAATTTATGTTGTGGTCCAAATAAATGTTGTATGACTAAGATAATTTTATTCCCTTTATATTTGATCATGTTGTTGTTCGTGAAAAAGATCATTGTGTACTTTCATTAAAGTTCGGAAAAAAATAATTGATTATTAGAAAGTAGTATATCATGAAAGGCTCAAGGGTGAGTCCACTTAGACTTATTATGCCATTGTATAAGGGCAAGACATCAGGTTTGAGTCCTAGTGCACTATGATGATAAAAGTTAGATTTGAGTCCCAACTCATTATGGCCTAACATGTCTTTATATGGGTGAGGCATTGGGTTTGAGTTCCAATGCATCATATTGATGATATAATAATGACTAAAGAAAAATAAAGTATTTTTCATGAAAAAGGTATGAAGCTTGTCCCACTTGATTTGCTCCATTCTTGAAGTGAATGTGTAGTTAGTGGTGCATAATAAGTCTAAATAAAGACAAGTGGTTGACCAATGAATGTGGGCGTGCCAAAGATCAAATAGTAACAGTCATCATTATGGTAATTGTAAAAAGGAGAACAATAAGGGTTCTCACAATAATCCTTCAAAGGTGAAGGAAAAGTATCAATGTGGTCTGTTAATACGAGACACACTCAGACGATTATAGTCCATATTTTAAAAGAATGTGACTTGTAATATGCATTCTAAATACAGACTCATTCCTGAAGGTGAATGGGGCAATATGTGATAAAGTAATGAATAAAGACATGCAATGCATGATTAGATCAATACCACACAACTCACATATACGGAAGGTTTGAGTGAGATAAAGAGAATGAATTTTATTGTGTGGTTACATGAATATGTCATTGGTTGTGTACATGTGGTACGCCAAAAATATTTTGTTGTACCTTATAAAAGGTTATTAACGCAAAATTAAGCAACAAATGATTTTGCTTACGATGATTTTGACCATGACAATTATTAAGAAATAATTTTCTCCGTAAAGAAGACATTCACCATATGGATGGTGTGATAAAAGATGTTGTAGTACAAATTAATTAAGAGCTCCGGAAGAACTAATTTGTTACTATCCGGATGGATGATTATTTTTGACATTAATATTGTAGTAAGTCTCAAAAGAAACTTTTTGAGTTTCAAATATATTAGCCAAAGTGGTTGGCATTTGAAAGGAAGATCGAATATCTTCGTACTACGACAATCATACCGGGTAAATATGAAAAGTTACCCGATTTTTTCTCTATTTGTACTACACATGTATAAGCATGGTGATAGAATCACATGCCACAAGTAAACTAGAGGTTTACTGAAATAAATATCAGTTGGCATGACCGGTCGGCCATCCCGGTTTAATTATGATGCGAAAAATGATTGAGAATTCACATTGTCATATATTGAAGAATTAGGAGATTCTTCGAGAACTCTCATGTACGACTTGTTCTCATGATAAATTGGTTACTATACTATCTGGGGTTGGGATTGTATTTCCTGATTTTTGGAACGTATAAAATGTGATATATATATGGGCCCAGTCACTTGTCATGTGGACCATTTACTATTATATGATTTTAATAGATGCATATATTCTAAGGTCACATGTGCGTTTGTTATCAACTTGCAATTTGGCTTTTGCAAGGTTGCTTGCTCAAATTATTAGAGCACAGTTCCAAAATATGAAATATGATGATTTATCTTGATAATGCTGGTTTAAATCCAAGTTGGTTTAGCAGAAACTGTATGCCTCCAATTAAGCTAAACCATTGGTTATGAGAACAAAACTCCCAAATAGAAATTTGGTATGAGGTGTATTATTTAATATACAACAGCACTTGTACGCATCTGGCCAACAAGTTATGAAAAATTCTCCCTATCACAATTGGTTCAGGGTCAGGAACCAAATAATTTCCATCTAGAAATATAGATGTGCTATATGATTTAATCATGCCACCACAATGCACAAAGATGGGTTCCCAAAGAAGAAATGTGTTGGTGATCCCAACATTAGGGGGAGAAAATGGGAAGCTGAAAAAGTGATACGTGGAATGAATTATCATGAAAACATCTTGATCCTCGTACAGAAAAAAATGTGAACTTAAAGTTAAAGTGATAATTCATTTGCAAAATATTGTCAGACGCATTTACTGACCCATCTAAATGTCATATTTCAGCTGCTAATGCTCCAAATAGAATAACGTCCATGATGGACAGAGTTTATGGCACGCATGAAGTGTAATAGACAAATCGGTTCCAAAGATAAAACTCCTTGAAGAAGGAGAGGAGAAAATGATAAAGATGGTCATACAAAAGAGGCAAGTGCTCTGTAAGAGCACCATGACATAACACTTTATAAGACCTCATGGAAGAGGCTCAGGTACCTGAAACTAATGAGATATCGATAAGTTATGTCTTTATTGTGTGATGATGGAACCGATGTAAAATGATCATCGATGATATTGTTGATACAATGTAGCGCTCAGTATTATTAATATTTACGAGGATCTTGAGCTCAAATCTGTCATGAAATTTGGACAGATAAATGATTGGTCAATGAAAAATACGCAATCAAAATTGACTTCACTTGGAAAATGTGAAGTTTTGGACGGATAGTCCCAACACCTGAAAGTATAAAGAAATGGGGTGACACAAGATTTTACGTAAATGTCATGCCATTGATTATATGGAAACATGTTCCCTTGTGGTGGATACAGTTACTTTCATATTTTAGTCTCGCAATACCTGGTAAATTTTATATGCGTATATAAAAATCATTAAAGGATTTAAACTGTTCTGAAGCATATTAAGGTTCCCAAGAAATTTATGAAATAAAGTTTCAACAAATCTTTATGTGGATTAGAGCAATCATGGCGTACATGATTTATTTTTGTGTCTATTGCAATTGGTGCACTATATATCTCGCTAGAACCATGAGTATAACAATATGTTAGAAAGATATAGTATTATTCCTATATGAATATATTGGAATACAATTAGTACTATATTGCAAAAATGAATCCTTGATATAGATTTGTTTATTCTAACAAATATTGTCAAGGTTTTGTTGTTTATGCAAATGCTAAAGTACGTTCTTCAAACAATCTATTTGTATGTGGGGGTACTGCCATGTTATTAATTCACAAGGCAGACAATTGTTGATACGTATTCAAGTCATGTCAATATGCTACCAACTGATAAAGCAAGTGACTCAACACACAACATATGTGTGACTTTTCCTTTGAAGAGAAGATTCTAATAATATTGAAGATGATGTTGTTTGCATAGCTCAATTGAAAAATGGACTATTGAAGGAGACAAAATAAAACATGTTTCACAAAAGTTCTATTTCAGGCATGATCGTTGTTCAACAAATTTGTTCAAGTGATAATTTGACAAACTTTTCACAAGGCATTGCCGATCTCAATATAAGAGAAGTTGTTATACAAGCTTGGTATTCGTCGTTTCTGAGAAATAAAGTGAAGTTTTCCTCAAGGGGAGTAAGATATGCGTTGCACTCTTTTTTCCTTAGCTGAGGTTTTATCCCACTGGTTTTCCTAGCAAGGTTTTTAACGAGGCAGCAAACATTGCGTATTACAAAATATGTGTACTCTTTTTCCTTCACTAAGATTTTTTCCCACAGGGTTTTTCTCTATTAAGGTTTTTACAAGGCACATTATCTATGGACATCCAAGAGGGAGTGTTATAAAATATTATAATAAGGTGGATGTCAATAACTCCTATAAAACCCACTACTCTTATCCATTAACCTCCCACTACTTTTTACCATTATGATTGTAACTCTCACACCTGCATAGCCTCCTCCATGATCCTTCCCCATGATCTCAATTATTAAAATCATGTTTATGACATTCTTTTGTATTACCTTAATGTCATACTATAAATAGAGGGTTTGAGCATCACATTGTATACACGTGAATATATAAAAGAAATAAGATAGTTGTCTCTTCCTCTCTACATTTCTTGTCTATTTTCTTGTATCATATTATTACTTTGAGCTTAGTTTCTTAACAGTTCCTATGTGTCGGTGTCTATTTTTCTCTTTTCTTCCCTACTTTTGTTTGGTTCATTAGTAGTAGTAATTATTATCTCCGTTTCAATTTAGATTAGTTAGTTTGATTTTGACACGGAGTTTAAGAGAAACGAGGGAAACTTTTGAAACTTGTGATCTTAAAAGTTTAAGGGGAAAAAGTTTTGCGGGGTCATAATATTTGTGTGATTATAAAAGCTTCCCATTAAAGGTAAAATAGGTAAAATAAAAATTTTAAAGTTGAATTATTTTCAACTATAGAAATGTATCATTCTTTTTTAAATAGACTAATAAGAAAAGCGTGTCATCTAAATTAAAACAGAGGGAATAATAATTTAGTAGTTGAGAATTTTGAGTTTTTTTCTTTATTAAAAGACCATTTATTTCTATGAATATGAGATTCTTTTTCAGTGGTTTTTTGTTTGTAATAAAGACATATATTAAAATATACTAGGAGTCATTACATACTTAATTACATACGAGAATTGTTCTAGGACACACAGTTCCTAGTTGTTCCTTTCCAAAATAGAAATAACAAAAGTATGTGGAAATAGATAGGTGATTAAGCTCCAAAAAATTACTAGACTGCTTCCATCCTTCGCCATTAGGTCCGCCGCTTGATTAACCTCTCTAAATATATGTTGTAATGGCGGATCACCAGCTCTACTCAATAGGCATTTGCAATCATCAATTAGATTATATAGGAGCAATTTTTGTTAGTAGGTAAATTTATGAGTTCCTTGCAGTAGTGCGAGTGTTTCCATGTATATATTTGATGCATGAGAGATGCTCTTATTAAACCCCCAGAACTCAATCTCCAATGCTCTTTCTGATAACTCTTCATATACCACCTTTGCCTGGATTTTCCAAACAGGTGCCATCTACGTTGAGTTTATAGGTGTTGGATTCCAGCAGGTTCCACTTGATAAAAATGGTGTCTCTTGTTGTAGGTAGCCTTTTTTGGTTTGTGGCCAAGAGCTTAAATTTTGTGGCTTTGTTTACTACTTTCTATGTCCCAATGTGAACCTATTCCCTTTTAGTTTGTTCCAAAAAGAATGATCCTTTTCTAAATTTGGTAACAATTTAGCTTAAACTTACAATTCTATCACTAACGAGAAGCTTTTATAACCACACAAGTACTCTGGGCTCCTTTTTGACTTGTTTAGGACCACAAATTTCAAAAGTCTTCATTTTTTCTTAAACTCCGTCCCCAGTCAAACAGGTTCACTTAAATTGGAACGGAGGGAGTATTTTTTTTAATAATAGAGGCTTACCACTATTGTTGAAAACTCTCTCATTTCTATGCAGCCAAATGTGCCAGAGGATAAATGGAAGGATTCAGGCCAGCTGAGGTAGTCATTGAATCTAATCTTGGAACTGCATAGATTTTTTAGCCACCTATGCATAACATAGTGATATGACGTTTCCGGAGGAGGAAAAAGTTTGAAACCTATCTGTTCCTAAATGGTTTTTGGATATGTACACCTAAAGAATATATGTGTCATATTTTCATTTGTAGTGCTATAAATTTTACAAGTTGAGGAGTTACGTATGTTTCTGTTGAATAACATTTGTGATGTGGGAAGTCTATTATGAATTGTCGTCGATAGGAAATTTTTTATTTTGTTGAGGTTTTTAATTTTCCATAGGCATTTATAGTATCTGATGTTTCCCGCCTCTTCCCCCTTGTTGGAGAGAATTTTTTGTAAGTTGTTTTAATTGTAAAGATCCTATTAGTGCCTTTGCCACATTTGTAATTATCGGTAACCAATTGGAATTGCTTGATATAGGTGCTAATTCTTTTGTTCTGAACATCATTTGGTAGTTGCAATGATATATTAGCAGTGCTATATATTGTTTTCAATGATATTTGACAGTGGCTGATGTTGTTCATGATTCATTAAGGGCCAGTGAATTAAGGATCCTAGGGCTTTCTTGTTGCCCAACCAGGCATCCTGCCAGGTCTTTATTGTCTGACCATCCCCAACTTCCCAGTGAATGCTCCGTTTACAAATATTTGTGCCTTGTATGATGTTTTCTCAGATATGGAAGCCATATTTATCTTGGAGATTCCTGTTTTGGTGGGAGTTTCTACTATTATAGTTGTTGTGAAACACCTTACTTCATAAAGATCTGTAATCTTTTTGTATCTCCAAGCTAAACTAGCGCTGAAAGATTGGTTCTTCCGTTTTGATTTATATCATTCCATACCACCTTCCTGTTTTGGTTTGGTGGTTGTGTCCCAATTTATCAGGCGTCACTTTCTTTTCTCTGAGGTGCTTCCCCATAGGAAGTTCCTTTGTATACTATCAACGTTCTTAATAGTAGCTTGAGGAAGGCTGTAAATTTGCATAATATGGTTGGGAATTGCGGCTAATGTTGATTTAATGAGGATAGTCCTCCTAGCTATGTTAAGGAGATCTATTTTTCATTCCTTAAGTCTATTATTTAATTGGTCAATTATATATTGTAAGTCTTTTTTTTAGGGATTAGAGTAGCCTATGGGGAATCCTAGGTACTTACCGAATTCTCTAGTGTGGCTTATTGATAGGCAGTTGCTAAAGTCAATTCTCATATTCAATGGAGTAATTTCTGACAAGATTAGTCTTGATTTATTGAAGTTGATAGATTGGTCAAAATGTGTGCACAATTTATTGAAGGTATCTATAATAGAGTTACAGCTCTTTTGGTTGGCGTCTTCTAGGAGAATGAGGTCATATGCAAAGAAAAGGTGAGATATAGGGGGATTTTAGGAGAGATTTTGTGTTAGATCCATTAATAAGGATGGAGGTAGACGTAGTAGAGATACAAGACATGATTAGAACAATTAGATATTGAGGAAATTCTAGGGAGGTTGGAGGTTGAAGTCTCATGTAACTAACCAAGGCCACTTAAAGCTTGTAGCTACTGTCTTTAGGTTATTCCAAAGGACATTTCTTTCTTCAATTAAATTGCTAGCATAAATAAATAACTAATAGTAGTCATGAGATAAATGAGTTGTTTACCTTGACCATGGCATGGGTTTCCTGATCATTTTTTCTAATTTGATCCACCAGAACATATCCTACACTTCACATAATCATGCCTCCTGAGTTGCCTTGAGTTGCGACCAAAGTCGTTCATGAGCACACTATGATCAGTCATTTTTGTTTCCAAAATTACTATTAGGAAAGACATGTTATAGTCCAACATTGACCTAAAAGTTCTTCTAAACTCGTCGTTTCCCGCTCCCCTACAATTTTACACAATCATATTCATATGTTTAGATGGGGTTTGGTTGATCTCCTCCTGATCACAGGGAAAACTCTTGTTTGAAGTTGGACTTGCCATGTTCATGTTGGCGTACCTCGTCGGAATCATCACCACCTCGTATTTGTAGATTGCTGGGGGGGGGGGGGGGGGGGGGGGGGGGGGTCAATAGCTCTCTTATTTACCGAGCATTTTCTCAAATTCAGTATGCAGCACAAGATGGATCTTTTTTTCATTTCTTTACTTGAACACCAACGTCTTTGATATTCGTAGCATGGCATACTCCACTCTCCATGTTGTTGATGATCCTTCCTCGCCGTCCTCCTTGTCCGTCTGTTGCATTGGTTGGTAGGGTGTTGTTGTAGTTCCCTGGGTTGGCTGTATGTTCGAGTAGTGTATGGGTGGTGCTGGTTGATTTTGTTGTGCATTATTGTGAAAGATGGGTAGGTTCAGACTTAGGGATATCAGTGTGTTTGGGGTACTCCACTATTGACGACTCCATAGGGATGGGTAAGCTCCCATGGTTGGGTAGGGTGAGTTCATTTGAGGTTATGAGATCATTAAGGCTAACCATGAGTGGTTTGCTACACTGTCCAGCCATATACTTAGGCCCTATGTTACAATTTGGGCTAGGTAACTTGTGTTCTCCATTTGGATAGTGATATCTGGGCCCTCGAGATGTAGGTTCATGTTCAGTGAACATCTCTTTAGGATGTACTCAAGCCACGATAATGGTGCGTGATTTTGTGGTATTGGTGGTGTTGCATAAACTATTCGTTGACCCCGCCTCATTACTTGGTTGTTCAGTTGTGGACCTCCTTGGTGGTGCTCGCATGTCCAAACATTCCTCTCGTGGTTCTTTTGGTATCTCCTATAGAAGCTATTTGTGGGTAATCTTGGCATCTTTTGGGAGTTCTTTGTGGTGTTTCTCAATATTTTTTTCTACTTGGTTTGAAATGTTATTTATTGGTAGTGGGGATAAATAGTAGTGGGTATTTTGCACTAGTTTGTTAGTGTTTTTTAGCACAAGAAGATTATGGTTGTTGGATTCTAATAGTTGGGAGTTGTTTTGATTGTACAATAACTGTGTGGTGTGATGTGTATTTTGGTTGCTAGAAACAAGTTTTCCTTAGGGGTCTGAGTTTTGTTATCAACAATTAATGAGGTTTTGATAACTTCTTGGGTGTTGCATGGGTCAATGTCCATTATGCCGCTATCATTGCTAATTAGGGCAGAATGTGAGATGTTACTATCCGTTAGGTTCTTCATTTAGCTTGGGTATGGGTTGTTTCTTTTGTTGGTCTATTGGTTTTCCCTGGGAAAGCTCGATATCTTATGGCATTTATGCTTCTAGGTCTTTGGTTATTGAAGCAGGAAATTAAATGCATGGTTGGTTTGACCGGGCTTGATGGGGTAGTCTGAATATCTAGTGGATTATTTGGCCGGCTTGTCTATGTGTTGTTTTTTCTAGGTTTTCCTTTTTTTCATTAATCTAATTAGTAATTGCATCTATTTCTGTAGTTAATACTCCCTTTGTCTCATATTATTAGTCGTGGTTATTAAAATTAGTTGTGTCAAGTTATTTGTCACTTTGGAAGTTCAAGGCAAAATTAATAATCTTTTTTACCCTAAGTAATAATTATCCTTGAAGACTATAAACATCTCAATTATGGATAACCTTATTCAAATAACAATGAAGAAAGATTAAATATTAAGACATGAATAAGGGTGAATTTTAACTGAGAAGCTCATTGGCTCGCCTTTGACTCTAGCCTCTCATTTAACTCGCTACTTTTTTAACTTCTCAGCCCCTCATAAGTGTGGCACACACCTCTACATCTTTTTCTATCTATAATCAGGGGACTACTGCTCATAACTACTAGCTATCCATCTAGCTCACGATAGCGAAGGCTCAAAAAAAAATTGAACGAGGTCATTATCAAAATTTTATCCTAATTAATTTTTCTTAAGGAAAATCATAACAGATAAATTATAAGTTTTTTTAAAAAAAAAAGGGAAAAAATAAAAAATATAAGTGGAAACAATGCCATAAAAAGCACCGGAATTAGTAGATCCTTCCCATCGTCTCCGCCTATAGATCAATCTTCTGATCAAACTTCCGCTACTCTCATTCCTTTGATTGCTTCACTGGTACGAATCTCTCTCTCTCTCTCTCTCTCTCTCTCTCTCTCTCTCTCTCTCACACACACACACACACACACACACAGCGAGAATAGCGTTGAGATGCATCGGCTTCGATATTTCGGTTTTCTAGAACCTTCTTTCCCTATTTTCTGTATCTTGAGGTTCAAGTATTCTCTCAATTCGTCTTTTATAAACATCACCATAATTACTTTGTATAATATTTTAACTTCAGGTGTACGCCGCGTATTTTTTTTAATCGGGGTCTGTTTTTGTTTAACTTTTAAAAAACTGCTTCTTAATTACGTGCATTAATTAGAAGATACTTTTCTGGATCATAAATGTAGATTCGAAAATATGAAAGATCAATAATTTGACAGAAAGAACTCTGTTTTCCATTCTGTTGTCAATTTGAGTGTTTAATTTTTCTATTAATTGTAGTTAGTTATTTTGATCAGATCACTTCATTCTTCATGCAAATCTTTCATGTCTTCAATTTGTAGATGATTAAATTTGGTAAATTGATGGCAGCTCCACTTTGGTTTGCTTAATGAAAATTGCGTCTTTTTATTTGTACCACCAAAAGATTCTATTTTGACCATTAAAAAGAGAACCTTTTTAGTTTTAAGTCAATAACTAACTGCCTTCTATTAATAAAAGAATGAAATCCGAGCTAACGATCCTTTAAAATAACTATTATTCTTGTAATTTTATAAGTAATTTGAGTTTTCGTGTATATATATAGACAGGTATTCCTACATTGCCAGACGCCATGTCAGTGGTTGATGAGCCATTGTATCCCATTGCGGTTTTGATTGATGAGTTGAAGAATGAAGATATCCAGCTTAGATTGAATTCAATCCGGCGCTTGTCTACCATTGCCCGTGCTCTTGGTGAGGAGAGAACTCGGAAAGAGTTGATTCCATTTCTAAGCGAGAACAACGATGACGATGATGAAGTTCTTCTTGCAATGGCCGAAGAGTTGGGGGTGTTTATTCCATACGTTGGAGGGGTTGAACATGCGAGTGTATTGCTTCCACCCTTGGAAGGTCTTTGTAGTGTTGAAGAGACTTGTGTTAGGGAAAAGGCAGTTGAGTCATTATGCAGAATTGGGTCTCAAATGAGGGAATCAGACTTGGTGGAATCATTTATTCCACTTGTGAAGGTTCGTCTATTGTCTTAAAATCTTCAAAATGCTGCTCCACTTTGTTTCTCTGTGTATCTAATATTGGCAACTCTTATCTTCTAGCATAGGTCAGCCTGCTGTAAAATTATGTTATCTCTTTTTCTCCTTTTTTTGGGGGGGTTGGTATTGAGTGCTTCAGACCTTAGATTAAGTCTGCTGCAACTTCAATATGTTAGCTGCTGGTGTCAATTAGTTTAAAAAATACATAACACAAATATTCTGAGGTTAGTCTGTGGATGCCTAGACAAATGCTGATTGAACTTTGTTCTCAGTTTTTCATGTTCTGTCACATGTTGACGGTTGCAAAGACACAAGAAAGTTTCACTGTCTATTACATGAGTCAGCAGGAAAGATTGTGTGAATAATCGTTTGAATTTCTGAAGATGCTTCCTTCAGGGTATCCTACTCTGATGGGGTGCAGAATCTGAGCAAAAGTTTTAATTGGTTACTGTATGAGGGGGAGGATAGTGCATAGGATCAAAACTACAATGCATTTTACTTAACGTAAATGTTAATACTGGGAACAGATAATATCTCAGTTGTAAATAGTTTCCTCAAGGGTCACGTAAACGGGACTGCTTATGTATTTATTGAAGATATCACTTAATAAAATATTGTGTGTGTGTATCTTTTAGATCTTGGGACACCAAAAATATAAGCAAAATCCAAGCAAGAGTATTGTTACTTATGTTTATTATGCTAGTCTCTTTATTGGTTGATGAGTTTATTGTGCAATTTGATATAGCCCAATACTCGTATCATAGACGTGATCCTTCAAAATTGATCATTTTGAGACGTAGCGTAACATCTTCCCGGTTTCTTCTAACCAGAGACTGGCTGCTGGAGAGTGGTTTACTGCTCGAGTTTCGTCCTGTGGATTGTTTCACATTGCCTATCCAAGTGCTCCAGAGCCATTAAAGAACGAACTAAGGACCATCTATAGCCAACTTTGCCAAGATGATATGCCTATGGTGAGGAGAGCAGCTGCCACGAATCTTGGAAAGTTTGCTGCTACTATTGAACAACCCCATTTGAAGACTGACATCATGTCAATGTTTGAAACCCTGACCCAGGATGGTATGGTGTTCTCATTTTGTGCACGTATATCTTTTCTTTGGAATGGCGTCAATTGCTTTCTGAAAGGGGTCTCTGTTTTAGAGCAAAATCCTTTCTTGATCCTAGAGTCCTTAAAGAATGAGCATCTCCTGTTAATTCTGTGTGGCTATTAAAGGTTCTTTTTAGGATAACATAGCGTTCGGGGATAACTAGTATAAATTAGAATTGTTCTGGAATGAGTATTTCCAAGGTGGGTTTGCTTTGTCATGAGAATTGGTCCTAGCAATTGGCCTGCTTAATATGCTGTCTGAACAAATAACAGTGGAGTTTTATTTTACCTTTTCATGTTCTGTTTACTCATAGGAGCATAGCTCATAACGTAGTATTTAGGTATGAGAGAGGCATTGGAGAGAATGATAAAAATTAGTAGTGATACAGTTGTCTTTGTCCAGTAGTGCAATGAATATGCAAAAAGGTGAAAGTCACTTTAAATACAACAGTTTTTTGGTGCTCTATTATCATCATAAAATATACCTTACTTTTCCCAAAAAGCCCCTGACCTTTTTTTATTTTTTTGGTTGAGAATAAGTTGTACATGATTTAGGTATAAAGAATTCGTTGCAAATCTTCAAGGATCCTTTCTTGTTCCCTTTCCATAGTAATGAAAAGTTAATCAGAGTAGCCTAAAAAGTATATGAGGATTAGATTTGAGTGCAAACACTCATCTGATGTAGAGGAAAAATTATCATAGACTCTAATCTATTACTTGGACTGTTTCATTTTGCCTTATTGCATCAGTGTCATGAGTGTGGGGGGTTCTTCATATGGATCATTCAGAATACATTATAACTTGCTAAAGGTTGAAGCTATCCGTAATTGATTCACGTCTATCTGCTGGTGTACCCGGGCCACGTGCCATTGTGGAAGTTTCACCATATTCTTTCTTTTTCTTCCCTCCCCTTTTGTAGAAAAAATTCCAAAAGCCGATCAATTTTTGTTTGTCAAGGACTTGCCTGATATGTACTTTTTCTATCATTAGTTCTCTTTCTGCCGACCTTACAAAGATTCTATTAGCAGCTAATAATTGCCAGATGTTAATTTTCAGCTCTATTTAGTTTATTCAATTCATATCAGTGTGACTAAGGAGGAATTGGTGTTCTATTCAGATCAAGATTCTGTCCGTTTATTGGCTGTTGAGGATTGTGCAGCTTTGGGGAAGCTGTTGGAGCCTAAAGATTGTGTAGCACAAATTCTGCCCGTCATAGTTAATTTTGCTCAGGTTTGTCCATCAAGCTTTACTTTAATGAAACTTTGTTGCATGCAAATGCAGTTTTATATAGATTTCTGCCATATGACATTTCCGGATGTCTTATAGTAACATCACCATTGTATCTCATTTGTCACTTGTGAGTGTGACTATGCTCAATCATTGCCAGTTTTAGCTTGACGAGGTACTAGGCGATTGTTCTGGGAGTTGTTTTTCTGTTCGACATTTCCCCCTCACTATAGTTAAATTAAATTGTTAGCGTGAGCTGATAGTATATGCATATGGGACTCCATAGGCTGAAAAATTCTCAATAAAACCTTTTTCTCTTTTATGAGCTGAAATAAGTTTTTCCTTTGTTCATTCCTGATTTTAAGAAAAGGTTTTCCCCCAGTTCATGAAATAGATTAAAAGAATGCAAAATGTTGCCGTCTTTGAGATTGTAAAAGAGGATAAGTGCCTAAGGATGTAATATCCTTGAGATTGTAAAGGCCCTGCGTGATATTTTAAATTGGAGATTATGTTTCCTTTTTTCCATTCTTTTCCCTGACATAATCGCGGATGTTGGCGGGGCTTTAGTCATCGTTTTCTTCTCTGTCTCAAGCGAATTCCAGCAAATGACATTGATGATATAACCACTCTGTTTCTTTTCTTTTTCCTTTCTGGAATTTGGTTCGTATGCTTACTTGCGTCAGTATTTTCATGCAACCAAATACTGCTGCTTTGTCAGTTTAAAATGGCATACTGGCTGTAGTGACTGATGTTAATTACCTCTTTATCCCTTTGAACAGGATAAGTCTTGGCGTGTTCGTTACATGGTTGCAAATCAACTTTATGAACTTTGTGAGGCAGTTGGACCGGAGGCTACCAGGTAATTATTTGTGATATGTGCATTTCTCATGTTCTGTAATCTGTGCTATGCTGTACTTTTCATTCAACCTTTCTTTTCAATTGAAGTATGTAGTATTTCATTGCCTGAATCTTTTATTTATTTCTTTTTCGTACACTGAACTGAAAATGCTTCGAATCTCATTATTGCAGAAATTTTCTTCACCATAAGGATTTCTTTTCTTTTCCTATTTTTGCTTTTCTATCAAGTTCTCTCCCTTATGACTAATTCATGACCATCATAAAATTCATCAGGACGGACTTGGTCCCTGCCTATGTTCGGCTACTTCGTGACAATGAGGCTGAAGTGCGTATAGCTGCTGCTGGCAAGGTGACTAAGTTCTGCCGTATTTTGAGCCCTGAGCTTGCTATCCAGCATATCCTTCCTTGCGTAAAGGTAGAAACTTTATGAAGTTCCTTTTCCTATTTTACTGTCTCGAATTTCTATCTTTTGGTTTCTCCAGATAATGTCTCCTTGTGTGATTCCTTTTCTTAGATCATCTATCAAGTATCAATCATTAAATGATCGCTTGATGGTTTTTAACTAAAGTTACATTCTTTTTCTTAGGAACTATCATCAGATTCATCCCAACATGTCCGTTCTGCTTTGGCTTCAGTTATCATGGGAATGGCGCCTATTCTCGGAAAGGTATAAATACCTTGCGACTTCGTCATTGCATTCTGCTCTCTGATTATGATCCTATAGTGGTACAGTGAAGTTCAGCTTCTGCCCACACTGCTTCAGACTGTTGTCCTAGTATAACATGTTCATTCCCTTTTTCTTCGTTAGAATCCTCCTGTTGTCTGCTTATTCCTTCTTTAACTTTTCTTACCTTTTCTTGAATCCAAAGTTGAAAACAGATTTTAGCAGTATATTATCGATTACTGTGTAGGCACTTGTTAGCAGTTTATCCTGAAGAATTTTTTCCTCGGTCTTGCAGCCATTATGGCTTTTATGTTTTTTTGACTTCGATGATGTCAATTATATTATTGTTCTCATTATTGTTTTTGAACCCAAAATAATACTACCTTTTTTGGAACACACAACTTCCTTTGCAGCTTTTCCAATTTTTAGTCAATGGTATCTCTAACAGGAGTTTAATGTTTCCGTACTGGTTACTATAGGATGCAACTATAGAGCAGCTTCTCCCAATTTTCCTCTCTCTTCTGAAGGATGAGTTTCCTGATGTTCGTTTGAATATTATCAGTAAGCTTGATCAAGTAAACCAGGTTAGCTACAATTCAATAATATCACTCTGTACTTGAAGTTACTTTGCCTAATTTGAGCCTTGATGACTTCTTAACCTACCAACCTATATCCTGCTTTTCATGTTCTTCTATATGAAATTAAATTACAATTAATCGCAGGTGATTGGAATTGATTTGCTCTCCCAATCCCTGCTGCCAGCTATTGTTGAACTTGCAGAGGATAGACACTGGAGGGTTCGGCTTGCAATAATCGAGTACATACCTCTATTGGCAAGTCAGCTGGGGGTCGGCTTTTTTGATGACAAGCTCGGTGCTCTGTGCATGCAATGGCTAAAAGACAAGGTTTCTGTGAAGCTTTCTGTTGCTTGTTATGCCTACTGATGCTTTAGACATAAAGAACTGCGAACATTCTAGTTTGTGTCTGGATAAAGTGACTATGATCAAATTGCCTGTTTTGTGGTGTAAAGGCATAAAAATTTACTATGGTCTGTTATCTCTAAATGCCTGTTTTGGAAAAATGAGACTTTTGAGTTAGGGGAGATGGAACACGAGATGGCTCTTTGATATAGTTTGAATGAGTTAAGAAGACATAGTTAAGAACTAGTAAATAGGCATCTGGTTGCAGAGGCGGATCTAGGATTTTAGTTCTATGGGTTCAGCATTTAAAGTTATGGGTTCATATCTAATATTTATTGCATTTTTAATGATATTTTACACATAAATTTATGCTCTGCGTCGAAAGTACTGGGTTCAGTTGAACCCAGTAGTTTTATGGTGCATCCACAGCTTGGTGCATCCACAGCTGGGGAGCAATATCTGCACTGGAGAAAAGCAGTCAGCATGTCACTGGGAATGGTCACATAATAGGCATATCCTGACAACCAGAGACGCATTAATGATGTAAAGTTGCAAGGAGCTATATTGCATGACATTTTTTAAAGAAGTTACTACTTACTATAGCCACTGTCTCCTCTAGTGGCTCAAAGAGTTCTAATGTGGTGTCCACTTTAAGACGTTCTACACATGGATGGAAAGCCATTATGGATATTATGCCACATAATATTAAGTCATACCACTTCTTGGTGTCTTGATGGTGGATTTAATTTTGTTCAGTCAAGATACATGGACTTGCTTACTCAGGGATAGTCCACATTTCAGTTCACTTGCTTATACCGACAGAACATTTCTGCTGCAACTCTTTTTCCTGATTCTTTGGTCTTAATTCTGCCTTTAGAAATCCCATCTGATGCTTCTTCTTGTCATGGTCACTTAGTATCTTGAGTATCACTTATTGCCATCTATCCTGGCTTCTTTTAGGGTACTCATACTGAAACCAATTACATCACGTTGTGCAATTCTTTGCAATGTTCTTGTATTCCTCTTTTATGTCTATCTTATTATCATTCTTCAACTTGCAGGTTTACTCTATTAGAGATGCAGCAGCAAACAATGTTAAGCGCCTTGCTGAGGAATTTGGTCCAACATGGGCAATGGAGCATATAATTCCACAGGTTTTCCTGTTGCCTTTAATAAGCTGGTTGATAGTTTGCTGATGTAATACTTTAGCAGTTTCTTCTCTTGAATTTCTTTAAGGAAAAAAGAATTTAGTAGTGTTACTTTCCATACATGGTTTATCACTGATTACTAAGAGATTATCTCCTGGTCTGTGATGAGTCGTGATATGTGGAATATCTTGTCCAGAATCAATAAATTACCTGATGGTGTTCCAGAAACAAAAAATATATTATTTGAATTCAAGTTTAACTAGTGGAGTCTTTTGCATTTCTTTCGTGGCGGGTGGGAGGTCTTAGGTTTTCCGCTTTCGATAACTTGACTGATTCATTTTTCAGGTGTTGGATATGATTAATGACCCACATTATCTTTACCGGATGACCATCCTTCATGCAATTTCTCTTCTTGCCCCTGTAATGGGCTCAGAAATTACTTGTTCCAAACTTCTGCCAGTTATAATTACTGCTTCAAAAGACAGGTTAGTCTTCAGTTTATTTATGCTTTACCATTTTGTTGGGTAATTTTTAAGCTTGCAGATCTAATACTTGCATGTTCCAGGGTACCGAATATCAAGTTCAATGTCGCTAAGGTGTTGCAGTCTCTTATTCCAATAGTTGAACAATCTGTAAGCATCAATTTACTTCTAGTTTGTTTAAAGGCTGACATGTGTCTGTATTTCATGCATTTGCTTTATTAATGTAAACTAGACTGTCCAGTGCGCGACTCCACCCATGTCAATTGACCCATTTGAACTTTCCATAACTAGTGTCAGGTCCCGAGAGAGTAGGAGAAGAGTTGTGGTAGGTTGAAGTTAACTGTAAAAATAGACAGATTATGATGGATTTTTGTATTAATATATGCATTTGGTCGCACTCTCCGAGGCATGAGTTACATCTGCATCCAGGTGTATCATTTTAATGAACGAAATGGACTTGAATAGAGCAGAATGGAAAATAGAGGACTTATAGCCTATCCTACCATTTTGGTATTGAGGCATAGTTAATCGATAGACTGTCTACTGAGCCTTAGTAATAAGGTAATAGTAACTAATATATTCATGGGAGTTAAAAGCAAAGATTGACTTGAAATGCTTGATAGGGGTCATATCTTTTGTCATTTCATGATTTTTTCCTTTGGAGAAAGGATTGCTAAATCTGATACTGTTAACCGCGAATCCTTATGTGCAGGTCGTGGAGACAACAATTCGACCATGTTTGGTTGAACTCAGTGAGGATCCAGATGTTGATGTTAGGTTTTTCGCCAACCAAGCCCTACAAGCAACTAAGTGATGATATCTAGTTGAAGGCAATTGAATAGTTCAAAGTAGTTTTCTCCTTGTCCATTGTCAATTGTGAACAAAGATGTCCAAGAGCTTTTGTCGTCTTTAGATATCAAATCATTCTTGTCAAGCATTTCTGGACATTGACTAAGAAAGTTACTACTATATGTTATAACCGCATTTTCCCATCGGACCTGCCATAAAAAGAGTAATAGAAGTTGAGCTTAGGTTTTTGAATGTGTCGGTGGACGGTGGTTTGGTAAGGAAATTGCTCATGATTTAGAACCAATATATGTGGAAATTCTGCAACCACTCAAGTACTTAGATCTGCTAGTGTTCTTCCTGAAATTTTCATTATTTATGATGATTCCTTCAGGGTTATTTAGAAACTGAAGTATCACATTTGGTTTATAGCTGGATGCTTGGATAATATTCAGTATCGAGTATAGAGTTGGCAAATAGCAGAAGATACCGAGGGGGCTCCGGTTCACATTTGTTGCACTTATGTTTCATATACCATCATTACTTAGATGCAACTGCGCATGAACAATGCAGTTGCTTTCCTGTTGAAAGTTTTAGATGCAAAAACTGCGCCTTCACTGACAAAGCAAAGTCCTTAGTTTTACTGTGCCTTTGGGAAGTATCCAAACGGTTATGTGATCATTCGCCCTCGTGAGACTTTGCCGGCAGCCACACCATGATCCTCATCATGAGGCTGCCACTATAAGGCAATGGAGGCGCACATGCTTGATTACATAGCTAAGGCATAGAGGCAACACTAGTGGAGTTTTGCCTCCTTCGTACTCTTCCTCTTGTGGGTTTTTTCCCCTTTTTATTATTTAGCTACTAGGCAGCTTGCCTAGTAGTATAATTTGCTAAAAAAAAAAAAAAAAATCTCCATCGCTTAAAAATTCTTCAATTTTTAGTATGGCGGAATCTGGATAAGCGCGGTTTAATATTGATTGAAGTTGCTGAGAAATGACTTCTCACCAGGAACATGATTAGGCTAACAGGGAAAAACTAAAAAGTGAAGCGAGAGAAAAACAGTTTATACATAAGTTTTGCCTGTCTTATTTATACACAAAGTAGACTGAAGGCGTTTGCTGTATTTCCTATCTACTATTTAGCAATTTTACTTACAAAAGTGGTTTCCAAGTCAGCTTATGCGCACTTTAATTATTTTATCATCAAGTAATTTTGATACAACGTTTAAACCATTAGGAAGAAATTGTCTGGTGTGTTTTTGTCGATGTTGGCATTTGAATTATGATTTCGTTCATTTTATTGACCGCTTGGCCACATCTCTAAGTGCTTACAATCTTGAAAAGTTTTGACTGACTTATCAAAAAGTTCATTTAAGTTTTTGAGCACCCCCTATTTAACGTTGGGGCAGTCTTAAGATGTTAACGTGAAGTGGGGCCTTGGTATAACTGATAAAGTTGCTGCCATGTGACCAGGAGATCACAAGTTTCGAACCCCGGAAACAGTCTCTTACAGAAATGCATGATATGGCTGTGTACGATAGATCCTTGTGATCCGACCCTTCCTCAAATCCCGTGCATAGCGGGAGCTTAATACACTAGACATCCCTTTTTAGTCTTAAGATGTTAACGGGGTAGATTAATTGGAGTACAGGACCCCCTAATTTACATGAGCAGGGTCAGTGGGAACCTAATTTTGAACGGTGGGACCACCGAGATAACCTGAATAATTGATTGCTTATAAATTCTATTTCACGTTCAATTTTTTTTCAGGTTTTGATTACCATTGCATCAAAATAGACAAGTAAAGCTTCAAAGTGTGGTACAAAAAATTAGATATACACACTACTACAGTAAGAACCATAGCTACATCAGAAAACAGAACCGGTCTATACAGGCTCTTCCCCTAGCTAAAAGGTTATAACTTCCACTCACCAAACATATCGAACAGGATGAATAACAGTTTGTGATTACTGTAGAAATGGAGTTATAGTGGTGTCCTCTGTCAAAAAAATGGAAGACTCAAAAGTTTCTGTGGCCGTTCACAATTTGATCTTATCCATCCAATCTTCTCGTTAACGTTGTCATATACGAACAACTGACCACGTAGTGAAATATCTGCACACAAGTAACAGAATTGTTTTCAGATACTAATAACTATAGTTGAACTCAAACCAGAACACACAAATTTCCTATGTTCCGAGCTTATGGACTTTTGTACTCTGATTCATTGTTTGTACTACTACGGAGAGAACGTGAGAAATTCAAAAATAAGCAGATTTACATGTGGTCATTTAAAAATAGCCACAGTTTCAAAAGTAATCGAATTTTAGCCATTTTTCATGTAAAGATAAATCTGAACCAAAACGCTGTTCAAAATCCGGAAAATACTCCAGTATAATATACTGTAGTTCCAGCAAAGTATATTGGAAGTTTATACACATGTGCTCGAATCTAAAATATATTATGCTGGAACTTTCCGCGTGTTGGAGTTGCAGCATAATATGCTGGAAGTTCATATGCAGGTGCACCGAACTCTAGTATATTATGCTGGACCGGTCTCTGTTGCAGCAAAATAGTGGCTATTTTTCAGTGACTTGGCAAACGCTGACTATTTTTAAATGACCAGTGTGAAAACTGGCTAGCGCGTGCTATTTTTACGGAGAGAACCTATAAACTACAAGTGAAGAGAAATAGGTCTCCATCCGAACACTTAAATGGCTCAAATCCAGAATAGTCCATCACCAAGCCCAACAGATTAACAAGTTACTTCTTAACATCTCTGGTCAGTTTAAATAAATCTATTATGATATTCTGTCATTTTAGGAAACAGTACCTCCAAGTATTATAGCAGAACCATCATGAATATTGCTTCCGTCAAGTATACCTAAACATACATTACCCTTTTCCTGCAGCAGAATTATTCAACATCGTTGGTTGAGAGAAAAAGCAAAAGAGGAAGGGGCGAGGGAGGGGACGAAAAAGCACCATTGACCAAGAAAAGCAAAAGATTACTCACACTTATAGTCAAATACCCCTCTGCAGGAATCGAGAGCTTTGTGGACACTATACGCCACTTGCTTCCAAATTGAAGGTTTAGTGGTTTGAAGAATTGCCTTACCTCTGAAATAGACCTGCAAGCGTAGTATGAAAAGAATAATTATATTAGCAAGGAGTCATCATAAAATAGAAACAGGAATGGTGAGAAAAGGGAATTCGATCAACATTCCCGAGAACAATGCAGAGTAGGCAGGTTTTAGGCTGCTTTTATAAATGCAACTCTGGCTTCAGGCAAAAATGATTTTCACTTAGAAGCAATGATGAAAAACACTGTGGCATGCGCAAAAAAGTGAACCATTAAGTTTCAGGCTGATTTGAGGATCTCTAGATTGATATTATTTCCTGTATCACTATGTTATCACTTGAAATCAAATTTCATGAAAGCAGTAACAGCTAGCACAGATACAGCGCTATCAGAAACTACAACTTCAAATTTTAATTGTCAACTTCTGCAGCCAATCGCTTTTACTTATCTTGCATTGTTATACCTTACTGGAAATTTAGCTCGCCAGCAAATGGGTAACGTCGTGTCTGATGCATCTTTGATAAGATCTTCACTAGAAATCTCTTCAAGCTGCAATCATTGTGAAAAATGAGCAAATAGTTGGTGAATAATCATCAAAGAAATTTACGATCTTCTGAAGGAATGGAGTAATCACTCTGACTTACCATGGAAATTAAAGCTTTATATGCTTGATTTGTGAAATATGTGTAAGTACTGCCACTGTCAAACACTACCGTTCCTTTTCCATCTCTCGCGCTGCCTAATTGGAGTTCTTTGCTTCCATAGTTCATTTTCATCAATTCTGCTTGATAAAGATTTCTGAACATGAAAGGATGAGGCCTAATAAGGACCTGACAATATACCATTACTCAGGACGCATACAGGGGTAAAAACTATCAGAACTCCATGGAAACTGAAGAAATCAGTGAGGAAAATGGAGACAAGTAAAATGATAGAAATATGATATGGAAATAACTCCGTTACATTTTTTTTTAAACCTTTTGGTTTCACTCTTAGTGTTTAGACATTGGTAAGCATCTCTTGTTAAAGCATAAGAGTATGACGCAACAATTATACAAATAGAGCAGTTCACAACCTTTAAAGCTTATATAAAAAAGAACCAGCCACATAAAATGGCAATCTTATATATGACCCAAGAAAGAAGGAAATGAAACAAATAGCGCAACTTGAATACCAAAAAACAAACAGGGCCATGATTATAAGCAAGCCAAACGAGGAGTAAATAAAATAGAAAGAAAATAGGGCAACCCCAAAATGCTATACTCACGGAAAAGGGGCATTTAGCATAGGGACCCATGACATCCGCCAATGTGGGACAAAATCATTGCCTAAGAACAAGTAGCCTCCATTTGTATCAGCGCCAAGACAATGTCCAATAACATTGTTGATGAACCCATGGTTTGCTAGCTGAGAAGGTAAACTGATTGGAGCTCTGCTAAGTCCAAGGATCCCATCGGTGCTTGCTAGTGTGTTGAGAAGTGTGCCTTGCTGATCATATGCACAGCTGAAAAATGAAAAGCCAAAACTTACAACCTTATAAAAAAAGTAGTAAGGCCACAAAGTAAAGGGTAAAGGATTAACTTTACCCGAAAACAACATCTGACTTGGTTCCTGTCCCATTTGCAAGCACCAATTGAAGTGTATCTTTCGCAAGAACCCCAACAGAAGAGCTGTGGTCGGCGTATTCTAACTCATAATCACATTGATGGCAGTTATCACAATACTTGGACCTGAGATTCTCTTGAACCTCAACACAATAGGGGTTTTTTGGAGGTATCATATTGACATTTCTGGGCTTGTACAACGGGTGGGCTCCCTGGGAAAGCGTCTTATGTTAGAAACTGTATAGGATAACAAGCTTGAAAATAAAGAGCAGACTTTCTAACTACACTTGGGCAACTGAAGTGGTGGACAAAGTGTGATTGGAGAGGCCCAACACCTCACCTACCGCCATATAAATTACAAAAACGTTAGACCCTTTCTCACCCGAATTTGAATATCTTAAAACTTAGACAAAAATTCATCTGGTTATTTGGAAAAAGACGGGGGAGGTCCGTGGTCATCATAACAATAAAAATTTGCAGTGTGGCTGACTAATTTGATGTATAAGGAATGTCCATATCTCCCTATCAAGTATTGTCCCTAGCAAGCACGATTTTTGTAATAGCAATCCGCTAGTGATATTGTCCGCTCTGGGCCTAGGCCCTCACGGCTTTAAAACGAGTCACTAGGGTCTAAGGCTTGTTAACTTATATACCCAGCATCCCTCTTGTGTTTTGCCGATGTGAGACTCTGTCTAAAGCCTTAGGTGTTACAATCTTGTTATGCATGATAGTAGGAACTAGAAGAAGCAGCTAGTAACAATAATAGCAAGGTCTAGGCATCACCTTGGCACAGCTAGTGCATGGAGCATCACATTGGATCCACATCAAGTCACTTCCCGTATCAATATCAAGAAAATAAGGCTTAGGAGGATTCCCCACAAGCATATATGTGTAGTACAACCTATATAGGAAATGATGTTAAAATCAACTTGTGTTCCAGTCGAACAAGTCTTGACCCAATTACGGTTTACAGCAACAAATATATCACTCAGAGTGCACTGGACATTTCAAAGAGGAAGAGTATGGAAAACTACTAATAAAAACTTGGTTGTTTTATTAGAGCGACCCAGCATCTTGAGTTTATATTTTGAGATGAAAATTTTGTAGGCAACTTGGGGAGTCAAGTTATCAGTCTGTTCTCCTTGGCACGCAACAGTTGAGCAAGTCAAAAGAAGGTTTAGCCTTTAAACTGCAAAGTGTTAAATCAATATAAAGCTGAGGTTCATGGAATAATCTGGCATATTTTGTTAAATTTCAAACTGAGGTGCGTATCTTCTCTAGTTACAGTTTAGGAATGATTAATTGAGTGCAGCTAAAAGCAACTAAAACTGCTGGTATTTTATAGTTAAGATCAATAAGTATATCATAAAAGGGGAGCTTTCACATAACATTGGACAGAAGAATCTTTAGATAGTAACAATACCAATCATATGTGTGAATGCAATATGAAATCAGCAGCTGCTTTTTCAACCGTCTGATAATTTTATACATGGAATAGAATGGAATGGATACAGAAAATTCACACAACACACCCCCAAATTAATTTGAGATTGAGGAATAGTTAATATTTCAGAAATTATACTGAAATAAATTATAGGAACAAGTTAAAAGCAGAATCAAATATACTTCAACTAGACGAACGTACCCATCCGAATGAATATTACCCTTGACAGGAAAATTGGCAGAAGAGTCTAATTTAGTAGCAGCAGACAGAGACTTAGCCATCTTTTCGTGATCATTGACCAGCTCCATAGCAATATTAGGTTTAAAATCAACAAACCTCCCAAGTTTGAACTCAACATCTGTCCTTGAGTTCCACCCACTACCACGCTTAGGATACAAAGGAAGAATAAAAGAACTGTTGGAATTATTATGATCATCACGGTCCACATCTCTTAATTCAAAAAGGGTCTCATGTGAAAGTGAAGACCAGAATGATAAAGCAATTATAGAAATACCCAGAATTCCAAGAACGATTCTTGGCCGAAAAAGGAACGATCTTTGTAAAGAAACATGAAAAAAACCAGTGTTTGAATCTTGCTGTTGAACTGAAGATTGACTTTGTTGTGGTGGTTCTTGTTGTTGGTGGTGTTGGTGTTGGGGTGGTGAATCAGATAGTGTAAATGCAGTTATGGTTTTGCCTAAAGAAGGATTATCAGGAGGTGGTAGTGTGATTATTACTACACCTTTTAGAGGAGGAGAGTCATTGGTGGTGTCCTCCATTTTTGTATTTGTCTCTGAAATGGCTGGATTGCTCTGCTGCTTGATTTCTATATTGAAAGCAAAGTCAATGGAAATGAATAGAATAATTGTAGTAATGAGAGGTGAAGCAGTTGAAGATTAGAAGATACCAAGAACTTTCTCTGAATATGACTTTGAATAGAATCAGACTCGGTTTGAGTGACACTAGTATGCACCAATCCCTAACAACTTATCAAACGGAGTTTTAATAAATAGTCATTTTTTGGTAAAAGGTTTTTCTAATCAAAAAGGGAAAAATTCCTTCATTTATGGATGAATATTGTTTTTTCACAATTATTTTAATTTTTAATTATGCATAAAGGGCCAAAAATAGGGAACAGAGGCTAAATTTGCCCTCTACTATGCGAAAAGGCCAAATTTACCCAAATAGTACAAATATACCCCTCCTCCCTAAAAAAATGTCCAAGGTGGACACTATATCCCGCGTGGCACTAATAATTTACTGAGGTGGACATCACGTGGCATGTCACCTCGCTTCTTTCCTGGCGACTAGCTTTTCAAGTGGGCGGCTTGGTAAGCAAGCTATCTTCAGCATCGGTAAAATCCTTATCAATAATAGGCCGGAATGGTGGGGAAGGAGAAAAGCGCATAAACTCATTCCTTCGCTAATGGCGTCATACCCAACGCTCTATCTAAAACCCATTCTTTCTTTCAGGGCGGTATCATCATCCAACCCATTTTACACCCTCCACATTTCTTCTTCGCACCACTATTGCAACCATCAATTTCACCATTGTTAGCGCCTTCACCTTCACTTAGAGCTTGTTTGACCAAGCTTTTGGGAGGCCAAAAGTATTTTTTTTTTTTTTTTTAAATTTAAGTTGTTTGGCCAAGATAAAAAAGTACTTTTAAGTAGCAGCAGAAGCATTTTTTCTGCTTTTGGTAAAAAGCAGAAATTTCTAGCTACTTTGAAGAAGTAGAAGCAGAAGCAGAAAATTAATTTATTGAAGATAAAATTATCCTCACCTTAAAATTTATACTTTTCAAATTATTCCTTACTAATTTAAGTTGTTGTTTTTTCATATTTGTTTCTGGTTTTTATCATTCTCTTAAATTTAAAGATATCATATACATGAATCATATTATAACTTTCCAAATTCTTAATTGACTTTTCTTGTTTTTGACTATTTTTTTTGTGTAATGTCTTGTAACTTCTCAAATTATCTTCTTCTTTTTTCACGCTAAAGCAAATTATCCACATCCTTCTTTGGATTATTCTCTTCCTATAAATAATTATTTATATTTTTGTATAGGCTATTAGTTCTCGAATATTTAAAACAGTTATCAAATCTAGTTTGCGAAAATTACGTACAAATAGGTAATAAATTTATAATTTTATCGTATAATCTATCTATATATTATTAAAAGATGAAGAAAAAATATCCACATTAAGCCAAGTGGCAATATCACAACAGGCCGCTTGGCAATTTACGACAAAGTTGGTTATGTTAGATAATATTAGTTTTTTTTTTTAATTTTTTTTAAAATAAATTATACATTATGTGTTGTTAATAATTAGTTATGTTACTCTTTAATATTATTTTTATTTTACGCTTAATGCCATATTAGACCCTTGTGGTCCGGCCCTTCCCCGGACCCCGCACATAGCGGGAGCTTAGTGCAACGGGCTGCCTTTTTTTAATGTCATATTTCAAGTTTGACACTCATAATTATCTAGTTACAACTACCATGGCTACATATCCAACGATATTCTTCTACCGATGAAGAATTCAACTATTATGCTAATGAAGACATTACTACCAAGATTGAGGAAGGAGATGGGTCTTCTAATATTCCTTTAGACATCTTCTAATATTCCTTTAGAGATGCAAGGCAAGTCTTCTACTAATATGGATGCGTTGTGTAATAGAAGCAGAGTTGAAATTGTTGAAAATTATTATCATTTGCAAGTGACTTTACTCATTATTTCATGGTGGATTATCAGTATATAATAATTTATGGAATAGACTTCTAATTCATACTAAACGATGTATTTTGATTATTAAAATTATTGTAACAATTAGTAGTTATACTAGATAATATTACATGCTCTGGTATAACAATATATGTGAAATTGAGTTAAATGTTTATTACGATTGTTTACTTGATGTTTTATATTTTAATTAAATAAAACAAAAAATAATAAAGGCCTCTTACGATAAATATTTAAGTTTATTTTTCTCTTTAAAATAATTTTAAGACCTTGGTACTATCCGTTTTGGTAAATTGACACTCAAGCACTTTTTAGAAAGATTGGAAAAATATAATTTATTTACCAAATATTGCAAAAAGTACTTCTTAAATAAATTGGCCAAACACAAACTGTTTTTTCTCAAAAGTACTTATAAAAAAAAATTACAATAAGCAGATTTTGGAAGTTTGACCAAACGGGCTCTTAGACATTAATCCTCTGTAACGACCCGATCTGTCGTTACATATAACCTGTATTATAATTTTTGTTATTGACTTGTTATAGGTTGGTTATACTGTTATTGATGTGTTAAAGTTGGTAGGTTTGAAATCGGAATGGTTGTAGTGAGAGTTTAGTCACTTAGTCTTTAAAAATAGCCTTAAAGTTGGAAAAGTCAACTGAGAGTTGACTTATTGGTAAACGACCTCGGAATGCAGATTTTATGGCTCGGATAACTTTGTTAGGTGATTTGGGACTTAGGAGTGTGTTCAGAATAATTTTTTGATGTCCGGTGTAGAATTAGGCTTGAATTGGCGAAAGTTCATTTTTGGCGATTTTCGGTCAGCAGTGGAAAATAGGCTATCGGGGTCGGAATGGAATTCCGGAAGTTGGAACAGGTTCGTAATATCATTTTGGATATGTCTGCATAATTTCAGGTCAATCGGAGTTGTTTTGGATAGTTTCGGCATCGTTGGTGGATTTTAGAAATTTCAAAGTTCTTAGGCTTGAATCCGATGTGATTTTGGTGTTTTGAGGTTATATTTAGTGTTTTGAGAGTGCAACTAAGTTTGAATGGTCATTTATGATGTGTTGGTAAAATTGGTTGGGGTCCCGAGGGGATTGGGATTGATTTCGAATGGTTAACGGGCACTTTTGGACTTGGAAAAAATGCTGGTTTTCTGGTATCAGTGCAACAGGAAATTGCTCATCGCGATCGTGAGGAGCAGGCCGCGATCGCGTAGAGTAAGAGCTGAGGCAGGTGAAATTTTTCTATGCGATCGTGTAAGTGTGTCTGCGATCGCATAGCTTGGCAGGCTAGGGCAGTGTGAACGCGTGGCCTTGCTTGCGATCGCGTAGGGTTATAGGCGCGTGAGGAGAGAGAGTCCTTTTGTTCTTCGCGATCGCGTGTGTAAGGTTGCGATCGCGTGGGGTTGAGGTTCTGTGAATCGCGGTCGCGTGTGAAGATTTGCGATCGCGTAGGGTATTTGAGGATCTGTGGAAAATTGCTCTTCGCGATCGCGAGGGTCTTTCCGCGATCGCAATGCATAAATAATTGGGCAGTTAAATTAAAACCCTTCTGCGGCCATAACCTATTTTAACACTATTTTTGAACGGGAAGAAGCTTTTGAGGCGATTTTGAAGAGGAAAAATCAGTGTTCATCATAGAGGTAAGTATTTTGGACCTTAAAACTTGATTATAGGTGATTAAGAAACATAATCTCAGTGTTTAATTCATGAAAATCAGTGGGAAAAGAGGGGGTTAGGGCTTGAGATTATGAGACATTTAGGGATTAATTTGAGGGGTCAAACGAACTCCGATTTTAGCGTTCTTTATATGTACGGACTCGTGAGATGATGAAGAACATTTTGGTATAAAAATTTCTGAGTTTCGAGACGGATCGGGGGTCGAGTTTTGACCGATTTCGGATTTTGAGCTAAAATTGGTATTTTTCAATTGGAATTCATTCCTTAAGCATAATTTGATAATAAAGGTCTGATCTTTATAGATTTGGAGAGCTCGGAGGTTGATACGAGAGGAAAGCGTATTGCGGAATAGTTTTCGGGCTAGTTTGAGGTAAGTAATGTCTTTAAATCTTGTCATGAGGGTATGAAACCCCGGACTCTGCACCCTTTCACGGGTTTTGGAATACAAAGATTGGAACTTTGGAAATATATTCCCTATTTAGGCAACTATTGAGTTGCGAAACCGATTTTTAAAGCCTATGCTTAATAGTATTGATATGATTTAGGTTGTAAGCCATGTTTGGGGCCTAGTGCCGATCTGTTTACCCCTTGGGGACTGTTTTTACTATTTTCCTCACTTGATATGTTATGATTTTCACTCAGTCTTTTCTTGATAATTGTTCTGACACTCATTTTGATACTATTTATTGAAAATGAAACAATATTTTTGGGTCGAGAACCCGGTATATTTATGGCCTGAAGGGCATGTTGAGAGTGTCTGACTGAGTGAGGCTGCGGGCCATTATTGTGAGGATATTGTGATATGAGAGAGGCCGAGGACCAATATTGTGAGTGATTTATTTCATGATGTGTCTTGTTATAGCGCTTGGGATGTAGGAGCCCCTCAGGAGTCTGTACACACCCCAGTGAGCGCAGGTACCTAATGAGTGATGTTGCCCGCGGAGCTGATACTGAGTGACTGTGAGGTTGCCTGATGGGCTGATATTGAGCGACTGTGAGGTTGCCTGATGGGATAATACTGAGGGGAAATTGTTACGAGAAAAGATTATGGCCCGAGGGGCAGATTTATGATAATTTTGCTGAGTTTTGACTACGGTTCACTTCGTTTTTCAAACAGATTTTACCGAGAGTTTTACTGAGATATATTGATGTTATACTTGTTTCAAAGGATTTCTGGAAATTGGTTCTTTTGAACTTATGTATTTGATGTATACTTTATGGTGACTTGGTGATTTACTGTTTTTGTGAATTGGTGTATCTGTGCTGTGTATTTCATATTTCTCAGACTATTATTTATTTTCATTACTACTAAGTTGGAGTACTCATCATTACTCCCTGTGTCTCTGTGCACAGATCCAAGTACAAGCTCGGAGCAGTAGCTGTCACTGTTCGTTAGCAGTAGTTTTACGGGATTTCGAGGTAGCTGTCCAGCGTCCACAGCATCTCCATTTTCCTTCCTTATTTAGTTTTAGCATTTCATTCCTAGACTTTATTCAAGACATTAGAAGAGTTAGTTTTATTTTGTAGATACTCGTGACCATGTTGACTCCAGTCTTGAGAGGTTTTGTTTAGAGTTGTTTAGACTATTATTGGGGCGCTAAGACTTAAATAAGTTATTTTATGCTATGTTTGTTGTTTATTATTGAATTGTGAGTTGTTATAATAGAACAAATGCGTCGAAATGTGATGGTTGGCTAGCCTAGTTCCACGATAGGCGCCATTACGACATGTTAGGATTTGGGTCGTGACATCCTCCCCCATAAAAGATTTTAGGTGCGCTGGACCTGTACTATTTGACATGGTGGCATAAATCATAGAAAAGAAACAAGAAGCATATAAGCACTGAATCTACTCTATCAACAAGAATTGATCTCTAAGTATGATTTGTTTTAATTTTTCTCTTTCCAATTAGAATTTTATTTTGGAATTTGATTGCACATAAAAGAAGGGAGGAGTACAGGATTATGCAGCAGGTAAATAAGTATTGGTGATTCAAATATTCATAGTTTCTAGTTTATGATGGAAGAGGCCCAGATTAGGCAAAGATGGCAGTCGTACTTTCATAAACTTCTGAATGAAGAGGGGGATGAAAACATCGTGTTAGGGCAATTGAGGTACTCTAAGAGTCACCGAGACTTTAGGTATTGTAGGCGCATTAATGTTGAGGAGGTCGTGGGTGCGATGGGTAAGATGAGTCGGGGCAAAGCGACCGTACCAGATGAGATTACAGTAGAGTTTTGGAGATATGACGGTAGATCTGGCTTGGAGTGGTTGACTGAGTTGTTTATTGTTATCTTCAGGACAAAGAGGATGCTTGATGAGTGGCGGTGGAGTACAATGGTTCCGGTGTACAAGAACAAAGGAGATATCTAGAATTGTAACAACTATAGGGGTATCAAGTTACTAATTCATATCATGAAAGTTTGGGAGAGGGTGGTGGAAGGGAGGATAAGGAGGGTTGTGTCTATATCGGAAAACCAGTTCGGGTTCATGCCGTGTCGTCCTACTACGGAAGCTATCCACCTTATCAGGAGGTTGGTGGAACTATACAGGGATAGGAAGAGGGATCTGCATATGGTGTTTATTGACCTAGAAAAGGCGTATGACAAGGTCCCTAGGGACGTCCTTTGGAGGTGTCTGGAGGTGAAAGGTGTGCCAGTGGCTTACATTAGGGTGATAATATGATGGATCTATGACTCGGGTTAGGACTGTGGGAGGTGACTCAGATCCTTTTCCGGTGGTTATGGGGTTACACCAAGGATCTGCGTTCAGCCCGTTCTTATTTGCGCTGGCGATGGACGCAACGACACACCATATCCAAGGAGAGGTGCCATGGTGTATGTTGTTCGCTGATGATATAGTTTTGATTGATGAGACGCGAGGCGGCGTTAATGGGAGATTGGAGGTATAAAGGCAGGCTCTGGAGTCTAAAGGTTTTAAGTTGAGTAGGACTAAGACAAAATATGTGGAATGTAAGTTTTGCAACGTGACGAGAGAAGCGGATGTGGAAGTCAGGCTTGACTCACAAGTCATCCTCAACAGAGAAAGTTTTAAGTACTTAGTGTCAATTTGTAATGACTCGGTCGGTCGTTTTGAGAGTTAGCGCCCCCATCCCTTAGTAACTGCTTTCCCCATGTCTATTTTTGCTTTTGGGACTTGTTGGAGCGTTTAGTTGTAAATTTCGGAGAGTTTTTGGACACATAGTCCTTATATATGAGTTTAAGCTTTAGAAATTGGTTCGTAGTTGGAACTGTGTGAAGACGGATCCGGAATGGAATTCCGTCAACTCCATTAGCTCCGTTGGGTGATTTCGGGGTTAGAAGTGTGTTCGGAATGTGTTTTCGATATCTGTAGTAGATTTAGGCTTGAATTGGCAAAAATTAGAATTTTGGCGATTTCGACCGATAGGTGAGATTTTGATATCGGGCTCAGAATGGGATTCCGGAAGTGGCACCAGGTTCGTAGTGTCATTTGTGACCTCTATGTAAAATTTGAGGTCATTCGGACTAGATTTGACGTGTTTCGGCATCTGCTGTGGATTTAGGAAATTTCATAAGTTCTTAGGCTTGAATCCATGCATAATTGGTGATTTTGATGTTATGTGATGTGTTTTGAAGGCTAGACTAAGTTTTGATAAGGTATTAGGACTGGTTGGTAAGCTTGGTTGAGGTCCCGGGGGCCTCAGGGATGTTTCGGATGCTCAATGAGTGATTTTGAAGTTAGAAAACCAGCTGAAGCATTGTTGGTTCTGGTGTCTCGCACCTGCGGATGGGGAGCCGTAGGTGCGGACAGGCAGGTGCGGAGGGAGGATCGCAGGCGCGAAAGTTGGTCAAGGACTGCCAGGCTCGCGGGTGCGGACGGGGTTCCGCAGGTGCGGAGCCGCAGATGCGACCCAGCAACCGCAGGTGCGACCCCAGCTGAGTTAGTGAGTTTTCGCACCTGCGATGGATTTTTCCGCAGGTGCGGTCCAAGATTCGCAGGTGCGGAATTCCTGGGTTGTTTATACAAAACTTTGATGGTTTGAAATTCATATTTTCTAAAACGATTTGGAGCTCGGGATTTGGCAATTTTCAGTGGGTTTTGAGGAGAAGCTTCATAGGTAACGATTTTTGTCCCTAATTCACTTGTATATCATTAACCCATAGCAATTTCTTCAATCTAATCAATGAAATTGGGTGAAATATCATGAAAATGGGAGGAAGTACCCCAAGTAGAAATCTGAGGATTTTAGGAGATTTTGACGTCGGATTTCGATGATTCTTGTTCGAGTGAGTTCGGGAGTGAATGGGTGTTCTAAATTTGTAACTTTCACTCGTTTCCAAGACGTGGGCCCGATGAACCTTTTGGGCAATTTTCCTAATTTCGCGTATTAGCTTCGAACTAATTAGCTATATTGATTCCTTAAAGTGATATTTACATTATGCAATTGAATTGAATAGATTTGGGCCATTCGGAGTCGGGTACTCGTGGCAAGAGCGTGATTTTGAGTTGAGTAGAGCAGTCGAGGTAAGTGGCTTGCCTAACTCTGTGTTGGGGACTTCCCTTAGGTTGTTTTGATACTATTTGTTGTATGGGCGCCGTGTACGTGAGGTGACGAGTACGTACACGGGCCATTGTTGCTTAAATTTCATTTTTTCCTATCCATGTTATAAATCATTTTACTCCTATTTCATTGTTTAATGTGCTACATGTGTAGTTTAGATTAGGAAGAAACATGCCTACATGTTTTACCTAAATTCTCTATTTGATACAATGTGTACCATGTTAGTTAGTCTTTATCTTGTTCTTGTCTGTGACTTTTTTCCTGAGCTGTTTAAATATACCGTATCCGGCATTCATTCGCATTGCATATTTAAATTGGGACTACAGACGTATTCCCGGAGCTTTTCCCCTGTACTGCATATTTAAATTGGGACCACAGACATATTCCGGGAGCTTTCCCCATATACTGCATATTTAAATTGGGACTACAGACGTATTCCGGGAGCTTTCCCCTGTACTGCATCTTTACATTTGGAACTACGGGACGTATCCCGGGAGATTCCACCATGTGATACCTTGTGCTGAGCCAAGGGCTCCCTATTGCTGTTTTACTTTCAGATTATTGTTTCTACTGCTTAACTTAGCTTTTATATCTTCTGTACCATTTTAAACTATTTTACTTATAAAAATCCAGTAGAGCCTTAACCTGACCTCGTCACTACTTGACTGGTGTTAGGCTTGGCACTTACTGGGTACCAATTGGGGTGTACTCATGCCCTTTCCTACACATGTTTTTCGTGTGCAGATCCAGGTACCAGCACTTCGTTTCGTGGCTAGGGGTCCGAGTAGCTGCTTATAGGAAACCGAAAGGTAATTCTTCCGCGTCCGGAGAATCCTTCGAGTGACCTTCCGCTCCATACTTAGATAGATTTTTCATGTATTTTCCCTTACGTTGTATAGAGCTACTTTGAGACAGAGCTTGTGACTAATGTGACATTCCGGGTTTTGGGAGTTATAATTGTACATGCCGAGCGGCTATGTTATGTCTACTTATGTTCCTTTCTGTTTTATTTTATTATATTTATTTATTCGCAACTTTAGGCTTACCTTGTCGTAGAGACTAGGTGCCGTCATTATACCTTACGGAGGGTAAATCGGGTCGTGACACAATTATCCAGGGAGATGGGGAGATCGACGGGGATGTTACGCACCGTATTGGGGTGGGGTGGATTAAATGGAGGTTAGCGTCTAGAGTCCTATGTGACAAGAATGTGCCACCGAAACTCAAAGGTAAGTTCTATAGAGCGGTGGTTAGACCGGCCACGTTGTATAGAGCTGAGTGTTGGCCAGTCAAGAATTCACATATCCAGAAGATGAAAGTAGCAGAAACGAGGATGCTGAGATGGATGTGTGGGAACACTAGGCTAGATAGGATTAGGAATGAAGATATTCAGGAGAGGGTGGGTGTGGCTCCCGTGGATGACAAGATGCGGGAAGCGCGACTAAGATGGTTCGGACACGTGCGGAGGAGAAGCCTAGAGGCCCCGGTTAGGAGGTGTGAGCGGTTGACTTTGGCAGGTATGAAAAGAGGCAGAGGGCGGCCTAAGAAGTATTGTGGCGAGGTGATCAGGCAAGACATGGCGCGGCTTCAGATTTCCGAGGACATGGCTCTTGATAGGAACATGTGGAGGTCGAGCATTAGGGTGGTAGACTAGGGGTAGTCGAGAGTTCTTCCCTCTTTGTATCGGGTAGTCTAATAGAGTTTTGTTTAGGTTTGTTAGCGATCTATGTTGTGTTCACATTGTTGTTTTGCATAGTTTTGTGTTATTGTCCTTTCACTTATTCGTTGTTGTTATTTTCTCTTTGGCATCTTTTGTTGTTACATGCTTTTTCTTTTGTTTCTTTTATGATATTATTGCTCTCCTGTTGAGCCGAGAGTCTTCCGGAAACAGCCTCTCTACCCTTTTCGGGATAGGGGTAAGGTCTGCGAACACTCTACTCTCCCCAGACCCCACTAGTGAGATTTTACTGGGTATGTTGTTGTTGTTGTTGTCTAGTGGTTTACAATAAAATAATTCATCTTTTATTTATAAATTGAACATTACATGGTCATGGGTACAAAGAATAAATAGAGGAAAAATAATTTAAAATTTTATTAAATTGTGTGGTAAATCAGAAAGCACCAAATAACAATGGGCGCGAGAGGTGGCATTCCATTTAGTGTCATGCCACGTGATGTCCACCTCAGTAAATTGTTAGTGCCACACAGAATGTAGTGTCCACTTTGGACATTTTTGACAAAAGAGGGGCATATTTACACCGTTTGAGTAACGTTAGGGGTATTTTTGTACTAATAGTATAACTTAGAGTAAGATTGATCTTTCTACTAAAGGGCGAATTTGGACCTTCTTCGACAAGAATATTCCTAGACTATGCGAATGGAATAATTTTTCGTTGTTAAAAAAGGGGGAAAAGGCCAAAATTGTACCTGTACTATTGAAAAATAGTCACGTTAATACCCGTTTCTACTTTCCGTCCAAAATCATACCTACCGTTAGTAAAGTATATAAATTTGTCCCTAACCCTAACATATTTCCTAGGTGGCACCGGGACCCCATAATAATTTGCCAACTAAGTAATTTTTGACCCATTATTTTAGAAACCCGCCCCACCCTTATAACTCGTTAATTAGTATCTTCAAGCAATTCCATCTTTATCTTCATCGAATTCCATTCATCTTTCCCTCAACCGAAACGACGACCTTTTGCCCTTTGAAGAGACGCTTCAATCGTTTGGTATTACCTCAGGTGATCTTATCTTCTTCACTTTCAAGCCAAATGGGTTTTCAATTTCAACTGAAACCCATATCCCCAAATCTCAATCCATCAAACTGGACACCCAAATTAGCCAAAAACCTAAAACAGTAAAAAAATTGGATACCAAAATTATCCAGGAATCTAAGACGACCGTAAATTCGATACTTGAGGGAGAGAAAGCGGAGGAGTTTATGGAGGTCGATTACAGTGACATGGTAGTTGATGTGAATTTTACCAAGTCGTTTTCTGTACCTTGATTTCTAAGGAAAGTGTTCATGGAAGAGCTGAGTGATGACGGTTGTCGTGACCATAAATTGTTGCTAGTTGCGCTTAACCATGTTTCCTTTACTCAACTTAGTGGGTCCCACTTTGTAAATGTTATTGGCCTTCGGGTGCTTCACCTTCACGAATGACTTTATTTTTCACCCAGCCTGAGGAGACCATTCATCATACTATTGGATTGAAATTTCATTTTTTAGGGAAGTTTTTTGTTGCTCATTGATCGGTTCCAAATTCACACTATTATTAAGTAGCGAGACAGTCGATGCAATAATAACCTTACTAAGGTCGGGATCGAATCCACAGGGAATTAATAATTATAATTAGGTGTATATCTAGGTGAGTTGCGAGTGTTGGCTCTAATTGCACTTCCACAAACTTGGTTGGTATTCTATTCTATTTTTACTCTACCGATTGCAATTAACAAAACTAAGGACAATATTTTTGGTTTTGGTTTTTTTTTCAAGTGTTTAAAAGGGACTAGGGTCGTGGCTTCTACCTAGGTAGTTATCTAACGAGTTGTAATTTTTAGGGAAAGTTTGATTAGTTGGGGTTGTAATATATCTATCACACTCGGGTACTCACTCTATACCTCTCGGTAGTTTGAGCATTTTGCCCATTTTGGCTTTCTCAAGTCCAAATGGATATTTTTACAAATCAAGTGATATTAGCTCAAGTCGTGTATTACTATCTCTAGATTTAACCCTTTAATTGGGGCTATCAATTTCTTGAGTTCACCTCAATTCCTTGTTAGCCAAGTTTTCCTAGACTTAGTCCCACTTTCTCAAGTAGAGACTAAGTCATTTAGGCATGAATCATTGTTTGCAACCATTAATTCTTGAGTTCTAGCAAGAACTAGGCTAAATATCACTAACTCAATCACTAACAAGCCCTAAATTAAACATCCATTAAATACCCACACTAGGTTTGGGTCACAACCCTAGCTATGGGTTTAGCTACTGATCACGCCCAACTATGCCTTATAAAAAGGACTAAGCGGTCGCTGCAAAAATAATCTGGTTCAAGAGTCCGAAGTCGAATCCCACAGGGAACTAACCTATTTGCTACAACTTTTAGTATCGCTAATGATAAGCTCAGACAATTTTCAGAGTTCAAGATTTTATTTGATAATTTACAGAAATTATTTAACTAAGGAAAAATGACAATAAAACCATCAATGAGGAAGAATGAAGTTGAATTCAAGGTTAAAAGGATCTAGAGTTATTGATTTTCCCATTGTCTGATTAATTCCTGACATGTTAGCTATAATCTCGCCGCAACACTCTCTACAGTTGATGAGTTCTTGCTTACCGTACTTATCTCTCGATCAATTACGAAAATTTACTAGAATTATTCTCTCGAACTACTCTAGTTGACAATTTGTACAACTCATAAATATCACACCAAAGCTTCTTTATCTTTAATCCCGCTTTTAAATTTAAGTAATTAATCTCTTAACTTACTCGAAAGTGGCGTTGTTCAACAACAATCTAATCAAGTGTTCTTTCTTAAGCAACACTAGATAACTAGACACGATTAATCAAAGGCCCTTCAATTAATCACAAGAAACACATAGTTGAACAATTATAGAGTAATAACGGCTCAATTATATCAAAATGTAATCAAGACTTCATCCAACAATTGGTTCCATCAACCCTCAATGACGGGTTTAGATACTCATACTACTATGCAAGATTACAATATAGAAAGTCATAACCAACAATGGAAATAAGAAGAAGAAGGTGAAAAACTCGTAGAAGAATTCTCCGTCTTGCTCCTTTTGTGTTCCCGCCACCAAAGTTCTTCTAAAAATAGAGATACCCTCTTTTTGGGCGAGATGGGCTTCATATAGGTCAAGGTTGGTCGCCTCTGAAATTATAAAATTAGCCTTGGACTATTTTTCTCGGAAGCACGTGCGCGGCCGCGCATTGACCGCGCACCTGGAATATTTTCTGCAGTCTTCTTCGTTCTTCTTTTTAGGCGCGCTAACCTCCTTCGATCATCAAATGGGTTCCCAACTTATTCAATAAGCTTTTAATCGGATTTCAATGCTCCATATTAGCTCCAAAACGCTCTTTGACATTATCATAGCCCGGAAATTGCTCCTGCAAAGCATAAAGTTCTTAATTAGAGTAATTTATTATCATTTAACGCTCAAACATCAATAAAGTGCAGCCAAGTTAGGGTGCAAATAGTGGCTAAACTCCATAATTATAGCCTACTATCAATACCCCACTTTTAAACTATTGCTCGTCCCCGAGCAATCAAACCACACTCTACAGAGGCCTAACTTTACTAAGCGACTTTCCCAACTCATCACACCAAGGATATGTCACATAGATTGATCACAATAGTGTAGCATCTTCATCTCAAGAGTTGACTCCCACGCACCACACAATATTCCTAACTTACTCACTTACTCTAACGCAGAGGTCAAGCATTACCTTTCCTTTATGAATCAAGTGCCTGCTCACAACAAAAGAGACTCGTTCCACAATCAATAAAATTCACAAACAATGAGGAACTTCAAAACAGACAAAATACTCACTCTCAGAAACGATATTCTTGTGCCACAAAAGGTTCTCCATAGGCTTGGCCGTAGTGTACTACTCTACTAATCGAGATCATTCAATCTAGGATCAAGTATGACTTTATTTGGTTGTAATGTAGGCTGCGGTTGGGTAGGATACATTTGGATATAAGTGTGACTACACCTCCCTAAGCACTTTAATACATATATTTTAACATTCAAGTCCATACTTATGTCAAACCAATGTTCCACCTTCACATCAACGTATATTACCCCATATTTCTTTAAGCACAATTACATCAAAAGCCACCAAAGGAATATTATTCACCATAATACAACAATTCTTTTTTGATTTTTTTTCTTTCTTTTTCAATCAAGTGGCTTTTGTTATTATTTTTTTCAACACAGTGAACCTTTCTCCTTATTTCATTAATTCCACTCAAAATCCCCACCAACCACCCCACACTTTAACCTTTACAAAGTTCATTGCAATTCAAGTGCTCATGAGAGGTGAACAGGTTCAAATAGATGGTTAATTCAAACAAAGGGGTAATGCTTGTAATGTGGTTGCCAAGAAACAGGATTACAGGCTCAAAGGGGTTAACTACGATACATAACAATTAGGAAGGTAAAATATATATATGGGCTAAACAAAGAAACACCTATATCACTTCCAAGACTAAATAAAACTACTATTTCGCTTTGCGAACACACGGGGCAAGTTTTAGGCATCAAATGCAGTGCACAAAATACAACAAGCCTCACACACACATGGCACATGACTTACTCCAGATTGGTTCATCAAAACACTCTAGTCAGGGTACTTAAGCCAAGTTAAGAACATACAATTTAAGGCACTCTTACAAGAATCTACAATCGAGCCTAAGCGCCACATTAAAGTACCCGCTATATTCAAGGCATAACGAATTTAAGAGATCCTATTTCCATTTCAGCCTATAACCCACGGGTTCCTAACTTCAAAAAAAGTAAAAACTAACTACACCTGGTTCAAACGAAACCCTTGAAAAAGAACCGTGGCCCAAAGAATAATCAAGGGGGAATTAATACACTACTAATAAATGAAATTTTTTTTCTTCGACTTTAATCCCTCAAGAAACCCGTCGAATGATATCCATCATCGGGACAAATCAAACTTTTGAGTAAATTTTTTTTATATTCAATTAACCAATGAAACTACACTACTCTACATAACTCTATACATACAATATACATACAAAATATCCCCCACCCCACACTTAAAATGGTGGAATGTCCCTATGCCACACAAAAAAAATGCGTGGTAAAGAAAACTTCCCTAGTACATCAATCCTGATCGGAGACAATGTCGGGGTCGAGATGGCAAGCCCTACACAGCGCACGCAGCCATGCCATGATCTTCTTCTCAGATTTTGCATTTTGGGTAGCCAGTGCATCAACTCGAGTCCCCAAGTCCGTGACAGAAGTGCCTAACCCTGCCATTTCATGTTCGAGGGCCGTCATCCGTGTATCTTATCTGACTACAGATGTTTCCTCCGCCTCAGCAACTTGTTCGTGTGGGAGTGACTCAGCTACAGACTCCGCCTGCCCTTCATCTCCCTCCCCTGGCGCATCAGACTCATCACTATTAGCTTTGTTAGGTACCACAGGATCCTTCCCAATGGTCATTTTATCCGCCCGGAACTTTGGTTCTTTTTTAACTTTTCCTTCCACGTTCTTATTCTGTGGCACCCGTGCTGCCCGGCATAATCTAGTGACTAGTGAAGGGAAGAAGAACCCATACCTCTGCACTGGACAATGAATGAATATCTCATCGTGAATAATCTTAGCCACATCAAAATTATGGCCATTAATAATGCACTAGATTAGTGCAGCTCGAGGACCATTCACCTCGGTGGTGTTGGAGGAAGGAAGCAGGTGGCTATTGATGATATAAAGCCAACACTTCCCTTAAAAGTTGAGTTAGTCCGAGTGAAACTTCCGCCTCGGCGTAACCCACACTATGTCTTTGTTTGGCACACAGATTGTTCTGAAAAACAAGTTCTAGGAGGTTGGTTCTCTGCTATACGTATCATAATAGTCCTCTGCCCCACCAGATACTGGCAACTGGTACGCCCTCCTAATGGCGTCGATTGATGTATCAACACTCTTCTGTCGCACAGTGCAAGTTGGCATCCTCAGGTTCTTCAAAGAAAATACCCAGCCCGCGCCGAACCAACTCCTGATACATATTGGGGCAATCACTCTGGAGGGACCCCCTATCAATACCCCGTTCCGGTATGGGTTTCCTAGGAGCCTTCTGATTAACACGTTCCTGGGATGAGCTTGATACAAACCTTGTGCTATCAAACTAAGGCGCATTGGTCGAGGCCCGTGCCCGGGACAAGCTTGCATGACCACTAGAAGAGGCACCTGTGGTTTGTCTTTTCTTTGAGGGCGTCATAGTACCTACAAAACGAATACCATTAACCGTAAAAAAAAAAGCAGAATGTCTGAACCAATATTGGTTACTCAAACTTCACCAGCACCCTTGGTCACAAATTACATTTACGAACTCATTGTGGCATTTAAACAAACACTTGATGTGCAAATTCCCCCCAAACTCCCCAAACACCCAATTATAACTTCAATTCCACCACAAAAATAACAATGTCTAATCCAAACCAACAAGATGAAATTCCACTATACTCACATACCAACAAGTATATTAGTAATACAAAGCAAAGAAAAGAACAACAATGACTTCTACTACCATACAATTAAAAGAGAAGAAGAAAAGAAAAAATTTAAAAATATATATTAAAAAAAGAACTGAATGGAAAGGAAAATAAAAGCAATTGCACTTACCTGAAGGAGCTCGCGAGGAGTAGAGATGGGAAGTGATTGAGTAGGGGAGAGGAGGAAAGGAAGGTAGTTGTTTTTTCGCTTCTTTTGAAATTGGGGAGAAGGGAGGTTAGGGTTTTTGTTCTTAGAGGTAGTGTTTTCATATTAGGAAAGGAGAATAAGGGGGGGGGGGGGGGGGGGTCGGGTGTTAACTAAAAGAGACCAATAAAAAAAATTAAAATTACACTACTTAAATAACCTACAATGACGCCCAGTGCGCGGCCGCGCACGTGGGGCAGTGAAGGTCGAAAAATGCGCGACCACATGTGCGGTCAGTGCAAGACCGCGCATGTGTAACAGTGAGGGACCAAAAGTACGCGTCCACATGCGCGGTTAGTGTGCGGTCGTGCATGTGTGACTGTAGGTGTCCGAAAGTGCGCGGTCAGTGCGCGACCTCTCACGTTTGTCCTTCAAAATTTCTCCCTTTGAGCCACTTTTAACCTATCTCCGGATTGATTTCTTCACCTCGAGTCCTTCCGACGCGCACAATTTCATCCCTTCACATTAATAGACCTGTCAATACTTTCACAGTTCAAAATCAAATACGAAAAATGAGAACAAAGAAACAAATATAGGGTTGCCTCCCAAGAAGCGCCTGATTTAACGTCGCGGCACGACGAATTACAACAAAACCATGGGTTGCCTCCAAGGAAGTGCTTGATTTAACGTCGCGGCACAACGCAGCCTTTCATGATTCCACTTTGCTCACATATTGGGGCTCTTCCAAGGACATCACAACTTTCTCCCATTTTTCTTCAACCATTCCAAGGTAGTGTTTCAACCTTTGCCCATTCACTTTAAACCTATTCGTTCCATCTTCAGACTCAGTTTCTACTTCTCCACTTGGGAATACTTGCACAACTCTAAATGGTCCTGACCATCTAGATTTCAGCTTACCCGGAAATAATCTTAATCTCGAGTTGTATAACAACACTAGATCTCCGGGTTTGAAGTTCTGATCTAGTATGTGCTTATCATGCATCATCTTCATCCTTTCTTTGTACAATCTTGCATTCTCGAATGCATGGAACCGGAATTCCTAGAGTTCATGTAGCTCTGTAACGTTACTTGTGCCTGCGGTTTCCATATCCAAATTCAACTGCCGCAGTGCCCATAGGGCTTTATGCTCAAGCTCCACCGAAATATGGCATGCTTTTCTAAACACCAACTTGCCCAATCAGTCCTTGTCGCATTCACTGTTTTGGTCAGGACACTTTTGATTTCCCTGTTGGACACTTCCACTTGCCCCCCTCGTTTGCGGATGGTAGGTGTGGCAACCTTATGGCGAACTCCATACTTTTCTAACAGCCTTGCGAACGTTTTATTGCAAAACTGGGTTCCACCATCACTGATAGCTCTCGGAGTGCCAAAACGTGTGAAAATATTTTTTTCTTAGGAAGCCTGTCACTCCTTTGGCATCATTTGTTGGAAGGGCCACAACTTCAACCCATTTGGAGACATAGACAACTACTACCAATATATACATGTTACCATACGAACTGACAAATGGTCCCATAAAATCAATCCCCCATATGTCAAATACTTCCACCTCTAGAATTGTAGTCATCGGCATCTCGTGACGGTGAGATATGTTGCATGTCCTTTGGCACTCATCACAACTTTTCACACAAGCATGGGCATCTTTGAATAAAGTCGGCAAATACAAACCCGACTCCAACACCTTCGCCGCTGCCTGAATTCCTCCAAAGTGCCCACCATATGGTGAAGCATGGCAAGCCTGCAAAACAGAAGATTGATCTTTCTCGGGGATACACCTCTGGATCATGTTATCTACACATATTTTAAAAAGTAAAGGTTCATCCCAGTAATAAGACCGACAATCACGAAAGAAATTTTTCTTTTGAATCGAAGAGAGTTCATAAGGTACAATATCGCTTGCCGAATAATTAGCAATATCAGCATACCATGGCATCTCCTCTATTGCCACTGCTAGTAATTGTTCATCCAGGAATGTCTCAGTTATATCTTCAACCTCTACTTTCTTTTCAGCTCCCTCCAACCTTGAAAGGTGGTCTACCACTTGGTTCTCTGTCCCTTTCCTATCGCGGATCTCCAAATCGAATTCTTGTAGCAAAAGAACCTAACGGATCAAGTGTGGCTTTGACTCCTTCTTTGCTATCAAGTACCTAAGTGTTTCATGGTCAGTATAAATAATCACTTTTGAACCAATCAAATAAGACCTGAACTTGTCAAATGCAAACACCACAACCAATATCTCTTTTTCATCCACAGTATAATTGAGTTATGCACCGCGTAGTATTCTGCTTTCATAGTAAATTGGGTGCACCCGTTTGTCCTTTGGCTATCCCAGGACTGATCTTATAGCATAGTCACTCACGTCACATATGATCTCGAATGGTTGCTCCCAGTTGGGTGCAACGATGATTGGTGTAGTCACCAGTCTCTTCTTCATCTCCTCAAATGCCAACCTACAATCATCAGAGAACTCAAAGGGGTGATCTTTTTCAAGGAGTTTACATAAGGGATTAGCAATTTTAGAGAAATCTTTTATAAATCGTCTGTAGAACCCGGCGTGCCCAAGGAAAATTCTCACTGCCTTGACCTAAGTGGGTGGTGGCAACTTCTCGATCACGTCAACCTTAGCATGGTCGACCGCAATACCTTTACTGGACACTCGATGCCCCAACACTATACCTTCTTGTACCATAAAATGGCACTTCTCTCAGTTCAGCACTAAATTTGTCTCCATACACCTTTCTAACACTCTTCTTAAATTGTGAAGGTAGTCTTCGAATGAATCCCCTACCACTGAGAAATCATCCATAAAGACTTCCATAATATCTTCAACCATATCAGTGAAAATGGCTAACATACACCTATGAAATGTAGTTGGTGCATTGTATAGGCCAAACGGCATTCTCCGGAAGGCAAAGATGTTGATAGAATATATGAGTCCACCAAACTGTATAGAGATCTGGTCCTATAACAGTTCCCACAGTATTAACTAATGTAACAGTAAGTAAATGACAAAGGAGATTTTTACGTGAAAAAATCCATGCTCAAGGGGATAAAAACCCACGACCTACACTGGTAGGATTTCAACTTCTCTACTGAGCAATCTTTAGATTACAACCTATTGTAACCTAGGAATTAAACTCGTAATCCCTCACTAACTTGTAATACACCTATTACAAAGACTTCAACTCATGACTAACTCTATGTGATGACCCAAGGGGTCATTTTATGAATTTAGACTCCGTTCTAGGCTTACTAGGCCTAAAAAGATTTAATTTTAAATACCTCGATTTACGTGTGCAGTCCGGGCGTAAAACCGGAAAGCTTTTATGTGAAAATATGAGAAATGGTGATTTCTAGAATTTAAATTTGATTATAGTTGACTTTGGTCAATATTTTGAGTAAACGGACCCGGATCTGTATTTTGACGATCCCCGGAGGTCCGCAGTAAAATATGGGACGCCCGGAAATGAATTCTGAGGTCCCAAGCGTTAAAAATCAATTTTTGAAAGAAATTATTTTGCTGAAATATTTATGAATTAAAGAAAAGAAATATTATTTGAAACCATTGGTATCGGGCATGTATTTTGGTTCCTGAGCCCGGTACATATTTGTTATATTATTTGAATACTATCTGTGAAATTTGGTGAGAATCGGAGTTTATTTGTCGTGATTCGGACGTCCAGTTGAGAAATAGTGAAAGTTAAGGGTTCTTGAGAAAAATGATGAGTTTTGAGGTTAAATTCATACTTTTACATATTATTTTCATGATTTGATCACACGAGCAAGTTTGTATGATGTTTTTACACTTGCGTGCATGTTTGGTTTAGAGCCCCGAGGGCTCAGATGAGTTTCGGGTAGGCTTCGGGAAGTTTTTAACTTGTAAAAAAAAATCTGCTGTCATAACAGTTTATGGAGCACTGGTGCTCCACGCTTTAAAAAAAATTAAAAAAAAAATTACAGCAACCATAACCTATTAAAACACCAATTCGGGCGGCATCCCTTTTCTTTATATTTTTCGAACTATCAAGCCCTAGAAACGATTTTCTTCACCTAAGTTCATCCCCAAAGCGTTGGTAATCAATTCTAAACTCTACTCTTTCAGTTACACAATGTTTTCCATCACTTTTAAATCAAAAATCAAGAATTTTTATGGTAAAAATTGAGGGTTTGAGTAGAATTAGGGGATTTTGTAAAAATCAAATTTTTACATCGAATTAAGGTCGAATTTCAAAACTAATAGTATATTTGGGTTCGTGAGTGAATGGGTAAACGTAATTTGGTCCGAACCCCGAGTTTAGACCAAGCGGGACCGGGGTCGGGTTTTCACTTTTTTTTATGGAAAACTTAGGAAAAATATGTTTTTCAATAAAGTTAGTTCCTTTAGCATTAATTGATGATATTGAGTTAATTATGATTAGATTCGAGCAAGTTAGAGGTGAATTCAAAAGGAAAAGCAGTAATTGAGCAGTGAGTGGCCTGCGAAATTGAAGTAAGTGTTTGGTCTAACTTTGACTTGAGGGAATATGACTCCCCACTTGTTTTCTATGTGAAATGCATGGGTGTGGTGTATAGGTGAGGTGACGAGTATCTATACACCACCCAAACGGCATGTTAAACATGATCCTTTTTCTCGTCCTTAATTTAATTGATCCCGGTCTTAATTGTACTTTGTTAGTTATTGTTTCCATGACTACTATGCCTCATTACTTTGTTGTTAAATATTATTTGGTTATTTTGAAAGAATATTGGTTGTGAATGTGGTTCTCTTGGGAGAACAGAAATGTTGAGAAGTTTGACACTATGTTGGGATTATATATATATATATATATATATATATATATATATTCATGTCGGTTTTCTTGGCTATTTACATTGTTGTTGTTAAAATTTACGGGTTGTGCTGTTTTCTGTTTGAAACTTTTGAATCATAAATTAGTGTGATAAGGGTGAATAAATTGGTGATAAGGGTGAATAAATTTGTGTGATAATGGTGGATAATTTGTGTGATAAGGGTAGATAATTGATTGTGATATTGTGAATAGGTGGGATCAGGTTTCACGCCGCAACATGACTGTGAAAATGGGGGGAAATGATGTTTTTACTGATTTTTAAACTTTAAATGATTTGGAAACTCTTGATTTGCTGTACAATTTTTCTTATATTTAGTAGATGTGATTATTTCAAAGTAAGGTTTGGAAACTTGAAAATTTACTTGAGAGTTGGTTATAGCTGAGGCCTGGAAAAGGCGGTTGAGTTATTTTATTGTTATTGCAGTACTTGTTCATTTATTTATTTAGATTTATTTCTTGATTTATATAATATTGTTACAGTTCATATTGTTAAAGCTCCGCCGTAGCCTCGTCACTACTCGTTGAGGTTAGGCTCGGCACTTACTCAGTACATGGGGTCGGTTGTACTGATACTACAATCTGCACTCTTTTGTGCAGATCCAGGTACCGGCCAACAGTAGGGATATTTAGAGCAGCTATTTATTTTTTTGGAGACACGAGGTATATCTGCCGGCGTTCGCAGATCCCGAGAGTCTTCTCTTAGTTCGTAGAGACTGTTTTTATATAATTCAAAATAGTTATATTATTTCTTTCAGCCCATTATTTTTAGTATTCTTTACTAGTTCGTGAATTGTGACACCAGACCCTGGGGTAGTCTTAGAGTTATTTATATAATTAGTTTGTGGCTCGGTTTATTTAAGTGTTTATTATTTTATGTTTGGAATTATTCATTGAAAGCCGTAGCTTAAGTTTATTTTATAATTGTTTATTATGTTTAAATGAATAATCAAAGGAAAATAGCTAATCGAATTCTAACATTGGCTTGCCTAGCAAGTGTGGTGTTAGGCGCCATCACGATCCCTAAGGTTGAGAATTTGGGTCGTGACACTCTAGTCACGGCACAAACTTTACGGGTTTATGGTTTTTGAGGTTCCTAACTAAAGCTTCTAAATAAGCATCACATAAATTACAATGAAGAACAAATACAAATATACAACTCAACTAAGGACATACAAAAGACTTGTTATAGAACTGGTTCATAGTAGTGTTGCACTTTGTTGTTGATGCACTTGTGACTTGAATGCTCTCTCGGGTCTTCAATGCTTGAGTTATATCACAAGTGTTCAAGTGATGTTTTGTTTTAATGCTCTTTGTTAATATCCTTTGAGTGACATCACTTGGATGATGTAAACACTTGGTTGGTACAAGGCCCTTCCTAATGGGAAGTGACTGCTGCATTGTTTCTGCACTGTAGCGTGCACAGTTGCAGGCAGTCACTTTCCAACTGTAGAGTTGACTTCGTACTGTTGTCAGGAAAACTCCAAGGGATCAGGTCCTTGAGTTGGTTCTTTTCTATCTGAAGTCATACAACTCATATTAGCTTAAGTCCATTGCTGAAGAGATATACCAAGTGTGCATCAGGTCCTTTATCTGGTTCTTGACAATAAGTTTGTTAGACCATCAAAACGTAAATCTAAGATACTTTAAACCCATCAATTTTCCCTTTTTTGATGATGACAAACTTTAGAAATTAACAACCATTTGTATAGCATAATGAACCAGATAAGGTACCAAGAAATTCACAAGTTCCCCCTGACTCTATGTTTTCCCCTTAATCAGATCCCCCTACCTCAATTTATCTTCCCCCTTTTGGCATCATTAAAAATACACAAGCAAGCAATCAGCATAAATAAGTCTAGCCTAGCTAACTCATGACACATGTGTGCACACAACATGATTGAAAAGAGTAGCAGAAAAACAAGAGAAGCATTCAACAACAAAAGAGAGTCTTCATTGATAGTTTAGAAAGCAGAAGCCTTTGCCATCACAGCAAAGGCCAGTTTGGATTGTTTAAGACAGGAGCAGTACAAGTGAATTCTAATCACACAAAAAAAGCAACTACCACAATTCATCAAAACAACAAGACAAAAACTTGACACTGGTCACTGAGGGATTTTCTTAGAGGGCATTGGAGGAGGAAGGCTTGGAGGAGGTAGCAAGGGTTTTGAGAACAAGATCCATCCCGGCATTTGCGGACATTTTCTCTTCGAGTAGTTTCTCTCTTAGGTTCTCCACATATTGCCTGAGCTCAGCATTTTCTTTAGAAAGACGAGAACTTCATCACTGGAGAAGCTAGAAGTTTTGGTGCTTCTATAGCCTGACTAAGCTGCGTTTCAAGAATGACATTCCTTGCCTTCAACTTCTTGATTTCCTCTGTGGCGCTGTTCTGGGCGTTGATGAGATGAGAAATCGTCGAAGTGCTCCCCACTCCCCAACCTTTTTCAATACACTGACATTTTTCCGGTGTGGTCTTTGAGAGGGTTTGTTTCCTGGTCCCCATCTTGGGATTGCCTAAGGGTACATCGAAAAACTTGAAGACACACGTGAGAAGAAAGCCATACGGAAGCCCATGGTTTCCATCTTTAAAAGCTTCCACTTTTTGCATATGCTCAATCATAATGGCAGGCAAGTTGATAGAACGGAACTCATTGAGTGCTTCCATTAGGTACAGATCATCCTGGAAGTAATGGACCTCCACTCAGCACGAGGAAGCAGAACCTTATTAACCAATTCTAAAAGTAGTTGGCACACAGGAAGCAAAGCCTTCTTGTGTACCCGTTCCCCATGTTGAACAACTTTTTCCTTCACAATGACGCGGCTAAAATTTTATCCACAAGCACCCATTACGGATGACAACCCTTCAGATGGGACCTTGAGAATATCCCCCAACACAGTAGCATCCAATACTATATCCACTCCATTTACTAACACACATATGTGGTCACCTTTAACAGTGAAGAGGTCCGCATAAAAGCTTTGGACCTCATCCTCATATACTTTGGGCACATCCACTTTGAATAGATGGACCCACTGTTAAAATTCCACTATCTCAAGAATTTGTCTCATTCCCGCCATTTCTAAAATTTCTGGGTCAAACGTGCGACCTCACATCACCTTTTGATATCTCAACCTTTCTTGTCCTAGCACACTTTCACTTTTCACCTTCTTTGAATAACCGGGTTCCCCAACAGCTTCCAGCTTTCTTTTCCCAGACCTCGCAATGGACTTCCCTTTGCCACTTGATTTTACCAGAGTGTCATCCTCATACACATATTCCTCCTCCACAACTTACTTAGACTTGACACCACTTTTCACTTACTTTTTACTTGATGTTTCAACAGCTTCCTTTGAAACACTTTCAACAGATTATTTCTTTTTCTTGGATCGCTTAACTAAGGAACTGGGTTCCTCCAGAGCATCCTCATCTACCTCTACTACTGGAATATTTTTGTCACACACAATTTCCCCTTCTTTCATCAGCCTCTTCTTCTTCTTCTTGCTACTCCTTCTGCTTTAGGGAAGACTCAAAAGCCTTCTTCTTTTGCAACCTTGTAGTAGGTCGATTAGAAGGGGGCTTAGGACTGACTGATGGATTTATGATCTTGAAGCGAGCACTAAGAACCATATCATCCTCATCATCCTCATCACTAGGTTTTTCAACAAGGGGGATAGACTCCAACAACTCAGCGTCAAAGTGAGGAGAAGGAGCAGGGTCAAAGCTGACCTGGGAAGAGGATTCCTGACATGTTTCCTCAGGGAGGGGATCAGATTCATCATCAGGGTTCCCAGTAGCTTCTTCAGGTGACGGAGGTTCAAAGATCACCATTGTTCCTTCTTCTCCTATGAGCGGAGTTTCTTCCCCCTAAGACTCAGGCAGAGTAGAAGGTCCGTCATTCACTAGGCCCTCAGCAACAATGACCATTATGTTTTCTGCTGCCTCTTTTTCCTGTGATTCCATGGGAGCCATAGTGTCCAAGACTGGAGAGCTTATTTACTGATCAGTGTCTTCCTCAGAAACCCCTATTTCTTGATGAGTTACACCTATTTTTTCACCCTTGTTCTGGTCTGTGAGAGTATCAGGCAACATAGAAGAAACCATGTCGACTTTTGAGGCTTTTGAGTCCTCGACACTTAAGGAAGAAATAGGGTTAGATGGAGTTTTAAGAGAGATATGAGGTTAAAGGGAATCAGGTTTGGGCATATTGGTGTCGGGAGTGGTAGAAAATGAGGTTTTTGGTAGTGGTTCTAAAGTGGTAGAAGGGTCGAGGATGTTTTCCTTTTCAGTGGGTAGGGAAGCTTGTTCTTCAGCCATAGTGAAAGTTGGGTTGAAGGTTCTGGGAGAATAGAGAGAGAACGAAGAGTGATCGTTCAAGGCTTAGGAAGTGAGGAAGTTTTATGGATAGAAGAGCTAATTATGAGGGAAGAGAGAAACGGGTTCTAAAACGGCGGTAGGTTTGTGGGAAGGTGTGTTGTTGCAGAGGAAGTGAAGGGATTTGAAAGAAAAGACGTGACATCCAGGGTCTGAAAAAGGTGGATGATGTGGCAGTTAAATTTGTTTCCTTTGAGATATGCATGAGAAAAATACGAGACTACTAACATGAGGTACAAGAACCAGGTTCCTGACCAGTCTTTCAAAAATAGTTTCAACTCTCTTTTGCAGCTCATGCTTTGTTCCTTTAGCTTCTATAATCATCATGCGTGTCTACCTGCAACGGTATAGAGGTGAGTTAGGCTTGGCCAAAAAATACGTTAGCTAGATTTACCTGAATATGAATTTCATAGCCATAGGAAGAGAATCAGGTCCTCAATTAGGTTTAATCAACCCCAGTGCCATCCTGTTTCTCTCAAAGTTTTCCCTGCTAAAGCTTTGGTGAAGATGTCTGCAATTTGTTCTTCTGTGCTATAGAACTTCATGTAGATAAGCCCATTTTCCACATTATCTCTGAGAAAATGATGTCTCACATCAATGTGCTTGGTTCTCTTGTGTTGGATCGGGTTCTTTTCCATGTTGAGTGCACTGGTGTTGTCACATAGAAGAGGTACACAATCAATGTGTACTCTAAAGTCCTCCAATTGTTGTTTGATCCACAATAGTTGAGCACAGCAGGAGCTGCAGCAACATATTCTACTTCAGTTGTTGAGAGAGCTACTAAATTTTGCTTCTTTATACCCCATGAGATTAGACATGATCCTAGGAAATGAGCCATTCCATATGTGCTCTTCTTGTCCACCAGATAACCTGCATAGTCAGCATCAGCATAACCAACAAGATTAAAATTATCACCTGAAGGGTAATACAGAACCAGGTCTTGTGTTCCCTTAAGATATCTCAAGATTCTTTTAGCAGCCTATAGGTGAGACTCCTTGGGATTTGATTGAAACCTTGCACATAAACCCACACTGAACACAATATTTGTCCTACTACCAGTGATGTAGAGTAGCGATCCAATAATGCCTTGATACATTGTTTGATTTACAGGTGATCCAGATTTGTCCATGTCCAGCTTAGTGGCAGTGGCAATAGGGGTGTCAATCACCTTTGATGCTTCTATATCAAACATCTTCAAAAGTTCCTTGATGTATTTCTGCGAACTAATAAATGGACCCTTCGTGGATTGCTTCACTTGAACACCCAAGAAAAAATTCAGCTCGCCCATCATGATCATCTCAAACTCACTCCCATGAGTTTTGCAAATTCTTCACACAGTGAATCAGTTGTTTCCCCAAAGATGATATCATCCACATATACCTGAACGATGAGCAGGTTCCTTCCTCGTTCCTTCAAGAATAGAGTGTTGTCTATATTTTTCCTCTTGTAAATCCATTTTCTAAGAGGAACTTAGATAACCTTTCATACCAAGCTCGAGGAGCCTGCTTCAATCCATACAGTGCCTTATCCAATTTGAACACATACTCAGGATGTTCATGACATTCAAAACCTGGAGGTTGCTTGACATAAACTTCTTCCTTGAGAAAACCATTCAGAAATGCACTTTTTACATCCATTTGGAACATAGTGAATTCCATATGAGATGCAAAGGCAATGAGAATTCTAATGGCTTCCATACGAGCAACTGGGACGAAAGTCTCATTATAATCAATCACTTCCTCCAGATTGTAACCTTGGACGACCAACCTTGCCTTGTTCCTTGTTGTGTTTTCATGTTCATCAAGCTTGTTTCTGAATACCCACATGGTCCCTATGATGGTTCTATCTAAGGGTCTAGGTACCATGTGCCATACTTTGTTACTTTTAAATTGATGCATCTCTTCTTGCATAGCTGTGATCCAGTCTGCATCCTTCAAGGCTTCTTTAATATTTTTGGGTTCTACTTGGGAGAGGAAAGCTGAACAGGCAAGAGAATTTCTGACTTTTGATCTAGTTTGAACTCCTGAATCAAGGGGGTGATTATATTATCGACAGGATGGGAGTTTTTGTGTTTCCAATTTGGAACTAGAATCTCATTGGTAGAAGAACTGGATAATCCTGACTGGTTCCCCTGCACTCCTCGTTCTGCTACCTGTGGAGTGCTTTGAACTACATCAACAACTCTTTCTTCAGCTTCAGTGGTGGTGATTTGGGTACCTGGTTCCTCTTGAGAAGGAGAGGAAGAGGTTTCATTGTCGTCACTTGTTTCCTTCACTTGACTCAACATATCTGCTTTCCCATTTGACATATCAGTGATCTCTCCAAGAACTAGCAGTGGTTCATTGTCTTGATAATCCTTGTTGCCTTTCTCACCATATGGAAGTGTCTCATTGAAGATTACATGAACACTTTACTCCACATACTGAGTCCTTTTATTGTATACCTTGTAAGCCCTGCTTTGAGAGGAATATCCCAGAAAATTCCTTCATCACTTTTGGCATAAAATTTTCCAAGCTGATCCTTTCCATTGTTGAGAACATAGCATTTGCACCCAAACGTTCTTAGGTGAGTCAGCTTGGGCTTCCTTCCATTGAGAAATTCACAGGGAGTTTTGTTCAAAAAGGATCTGATCATGCACCTGTTCACCAAATAGCAGGCAGTATTTATGGCCTCTGCCAGAAATATTTGGCTATTCCACTATCAATAAGCATTGTTCTAGACATATCTTCAAGGGTTCTGTTTTTCCTCTCTACGACTCCATTTTGCTTTGTAGTTCTTGGAGATGAGAAGTTGTGGGTGATGCCATTTTCATTGCAGAACTCATCAAACTTGGCATTGACAAATTCTGTTCCATGGTCGGATATGATGCAAGCTACTTTTAATTCCATCTTCACTTGGATTTTCTTGACAAATGCCACTAACACTTCGAATGTCTCATCCTTTGTTATGAGAAACAGTGTCCAAGTGAACCTTGAGTAGTCATCTACTATCACAAAAATATATCTTTTTCCTCCCCTGCTTGGCACTCTCTTAGGACCACATAGATCCATATGAAGGAGTTCAAGTGGCTTTGACGTGCTGACATCCTTCTTTGGCTTGAAAGAGGATTTCACATGCTTTCCTCTAGCACATGTATCACACACTCTGTGCTCCTTGAATTTTGAATTTGGCAATCCACGAACCAGGTCCTTCTGTATCAGCTTATTCAGACGAGAGAAGCTTGCATATCCTAGCCTTCTGTGCCATAATTCTGCATCATCATCAACTACTTTCAAGGAGCTCATATCACCACTTTGTAGGGACTCGAAATCAGCAACGTAGATGTTCTTGTATCTTTTGGCCACTAGAACCACTTCACTAGTTACTAGATTAGTAATTGTGCACACTTTTAACAAGAACTCCACCTTGTTTCCTTTATCAAAGATTTGATAAACACTCAAGATACTATACTTCAGACCATTTACATAGTACACGTTCTCAATTGAGTGTGAGAGAGACTTTCCAACTTTTCTAACACCAAGAATGTACCCTTTTTTTCCATTTCCAAAGGATACATTCCCTCTTTGCAGGGCTTTTAGTAAAAGGAAGTCCATGGTATTCCCAGTCATATGCTTAGAGCATCCACTGTCCATAATCTATTGTTGACTGCTTCCTCTCGTTGTTCCCTGCACAAATAGATCAAGGGTTAGATTTAGGAACCCAAACAAGTTTGGGTCTTTTGTAAAGAGAAAAAGGATGAATGAGAGTTCTTCTAGTCCAAGCAAGCAATATGCGTTTTTTGCGAGCGGCACCTAGTCCCCTTCCAGTAGTTACTTTTTCAGCAAAAAATTTGTTTTTCTGAACAGACTGGACTCTGTCTTGGCAATCTTCCTTGAAGTGCCCATTGTTCCCACAGTGGGTACACATCCAGTTATCAGGTACAGTGACATACTTTCTATGAGGGTTGTAGGGAACTTTATCCCTTTGGAACCCTATTCCATGCATGTTCCCACTACTATTGAAGTACATGGCACTAACAGCATCTGAGGACCAGGTCCACTTGAGAGATTTCTCAAGATAATTTTTACTTTCTCCAATTCTGCTTGAAGCTGCCTATTTTTCTCAAGCTCAACACACAAATTAGTTTTCACATTTTTTAACTCATTTTCAAGTCTAATGTGTGCCTCACTAGCTACTTCCTTCTCTTTCTCGAAGTTTCCAGGCTTACATTCTACTTTAAGTCCCTCAATTGTTTCCTCTAGGTCTACAATTACCACTAAGAGATCATCTCTTTCTTGCTCTGTAATGACAACTTTCTCTGCTAAAGTATTCTTTTCTTTGCTAAAGTTCTCTATGGTTTCTTTCAAGTAAACTACAACTACCATTAAATCATCTCTTTCATGTTCTACAGTAGCAAGTTTTTCTATTAGAGTTTCCTTCTCTTTTTCCAGATTTTTTATAGTTTCCTTCAAATCAACTACACAAACCATCAAGTCATCCCCAGTCTGCTCAGCATCTCCTAACTCTATGGTCAAGGAATCCTTATCATTAACAAGACTATGATATGCATCAATTAAAACATTAACTAATGACATGAGTTTCTTGGGAGAGTAGGATTTCAGATTCCTCTGAACATCCCTAAAGTTTACCTCATCATTGTCATCATCTTCATCATCGTCTGACTGAGCCATCAAGGCAAATATTGAGTCATATTCCTTTGCTTCATTCTCCACTGCCATCATGGAACTATATCTTGTATCATCTTCTTCTTATGATTCACTGGAGGAATCTCTGCATGCTTTAAGAGCTTGTTTCACAACATTGTCAGCTGCATTTTTTCTTTTGAAGCGTTTGTCCGGACCGAGTTCCTCTTTGTTGCTTTATCAGAGTTGTGCTTGAAATGCTCCTGCTTCAGAAGAGGGCAGTACTTGATGAAATGTCTTGGCTTTCCACACTTATTATAGAGGTCATAGTTCTTTGTCTTGCTAGACCTACCTCTCTTTGGTATCCCTCCATTCCTTCGAACCATTTTCTAAAACCTTCTGGTAAGGTACGCCATATCACTATCCTCCTCACTTGAGTCATTGTTTTCAGCCTTGAGTACCAGGTTCTTCTCCTTCTTTGGTTCTCTTCTTTCACTGTCCTTCTTTCTTTTCATCTCGTAGGTTTTCAGATTCCCAACTAGCTCGTCCATAGTCAAAGTCTGCAGGTCCTTGGCTTCAGTGATAGAGCTCACCTTACTCTCCCATGAGCTGGGAAAGACGCTAAGGACTTTCCTCACAAGCTTGTTTCTAGGAATGATTTCTCCAAGAGAGTGCAACTCATTTATAATGGAAGTGAATCGAGTATGCATGTCTTGAATAGATTCATCATCTTTCATTCTAAAGAGCTCATAATCAGTGGTGAGCATATCGATCTTGGACTGTTTTTACTTGAGTAGTTCCTTCATGTGTCGTTTGTAAGGCTTCCTATATCTCCTTGGAAGATTGACAGGTTGAGATCTTGTTATATTCATCTGGTCCTATGCCACACACCAAGATCTTTTTGGCACGAAATTTCTCTTCTACAGCTTTCCTGTCAACGTCGTTGTATTCTTTCCTGGTTTTCGGCGCCATTAATGCATCTCCTACTTTCTTCATTGAGACATATGTACCATCACAAATAACATCCCATAACTCGGAGTCTTCTGCCATTATGAAGTCATGCATTCGAGTTTTCCACCAACCATAGTATTGGTCGTTGAATCTCGGAGGCCTGCAGGTTGATTGTCCTTCCTCGAAGTTTGGTGGAGCAACCATTTTGAGGATCCTCTCTAGGTGTTAGCCTTTTAGAAAGAACCTGCTCTGATACCAATTGAAAGAATATATTAGTCCACCAAACTGTATAGAGACCTGGTCCTATAACAATTCCCACAGTACGAACTAATGTAACAGTAAGTAAATGATACAGGAGATTTTTACGTGGAAAATCCCTGCTCAAGGGGATAAAAAAACACGATCCACACTGGTAGGATTTCAACTTCAATACTAAGCAATCTTTAGATTAAAACCTATTGCAACCTAGGAATTAAACTCTTAATCCCTCACTAACTTGTAATACACCTATTACAAGCCACTTTGAAATACACCTATTACAAAGACTTCAACTTATAACTAACCTTAGTCACGACACAAACTCTACAGGTTTATAGTTTTTGAGGTTCCTAACTAAAGCTTCTAAATAAGCATAATAGAAATTACAATGAAAAACAAATACAGAGATACAACTCAACTAAGGACATACAAAAGACTTGTTATGGAACTGGTTCGTAGTAGTGTTGCACTTTGTTGTTGATGCACTTGTAACTTGAATGCTCTCTTGGGTCTTCAATGCTTGAGTAATATCATAAGTGTTCAAGTGATGTTTTGTTGTAATGCTCTTTGTTAATATCCTTTGAGTGAAATCACTTGGATGATGTAAACACTTGGTTGGTACAAGGCCCTTCCCAATTGGAAGTGACTGCTGCACTATTTCTGCATTGTAGCGTGCACAGTTGTAGGCAGTCACTTTCCAACTGTAGAGTTGACTTCGTACTGTTGTTAAGGAAACTCCAAGGGATCAGGTTCCTAAGTTGGTTCTTTTCTATCTAAAGTCATACAACTCATAGTAGCTTAAGTCCATTGTTGAAGAGATATACCAAGTGTGCATCAAGTCCTTTATCTGGTTCTTGAAAATAAGTTTGTTAGATCATCAAGACGTAAATCTAAGATACTTTAAACCCATCAGATGTCATACGGACAAGTAAATGATGTTTTCTCTCTATCTTTAGGGGATATTGAGATCTGATTGTACCCCGAATATCCATCCAAAAAGCATAAGTGAGACTGCCCAGCCAACCTATCCAACATATTGGTCAATGAATGGCAAGGGGAAATGGTCTTTCTGGGTGGCTGTGTTCAGTTTTCTATAATCCATGCAAATTCACCACCCCCTGACTGTACGAGTCGAGATCAACTCATTATTCTCATTTTGCACGACCGTCATTCCACCCTTCTTTGGCACACACTGAACTGGGTTGACCCAGTTATTGTTAGAGATGGGGAAGATGATACCCGCATCTAACCACTTGATCGCTTCTTTCTTCATCACTTCTTTCATGTTCAGATTCAGCACTCTTTGATGTTTTCTGGAAGGTTTGTGCCCCTCTTCCAAGAGAATATTGTGCATGCAAAAGGCCTGACTGATACCCTTTATATCTGCCATGGTCCAACCAATAACAGTCTTACATTCCTGTAACACCTGTTGGAGTTGTTCTACCTGCACAACTAACAAACCAGATGAGATATTAATAGGTAAAGTATATTTAGGCCCTAAGAAAGCTTACTTGAGGTGAGCTGGAAGCGGTTTCAGGTCCAACTAAGGTGGCTTCTCTATTGATGGCTTCACAGGTGGTGTTGCTCTTTCTTCTAAGTGTAGTGGCTTGAACTGGGGTTCCCTTTTCCAGAACCCTTGACCTTCGAGAGCCATGACCCACTATGCCAACTCTTCACCATGCACATCTTCCAAATTCATCAAGCAATCTTCTAACGGATCTTTGACATTAAGGGTCTCATACTCCTCTTGTAGTATTACACTCACCGCCTCCACTAGCGAACAATTTGCAAATTTGCTGGACCTCCTCATAGATTGTTGAACATTGAATATTATTTCTTTATTATTCAACCTTATTTTAACTCTCCAGTCTCACAATCAATCAATGCTCTCCCAATGGCTAAGAACGGCCTCCCCAAAATTATTGGTATTTATTCGTCAACTTCACATTCAAGAATAACAAAGTCGGCAGGAAATACAAACTTCCCCACATGGACGAGCACATCATCCAGAATTCCTTTCAGCCTTTTGACTGTGCGATCAGCACGTTGCAGCAACATTGAGGTCGGTCTAGCTTTGCCAATGCCTAATTTTGTGTAGATTGCCAAAGGCATTAAGTTGATACTGGCTCCCAAGTCACACAATGCTTTAGCAAAAGCATAACTTCTAATTGTGCATGGGATAGTGAAACTACCCGGATCAAACAATTTTTGAGCCATAGGCTTGTCACTACCGCGCTGCAAGTTTGAGTTAGAGTTACAGTAGACAGGTCCTGGAAGTCAAATTTCCGAGACATTAGATCCTTCATCATTTCGCATAGCCTGACATTTACCTCAAAGCATCCATCAGTGGAATATTCAATTGAATTTGTCTGAGCATTTCCACGAATATCATGTATTGATCATCGTTCTTTTGCTTTGCCAACCTTTGAGGGAATGGTGCAGGAATCAGCTTCTACCCACTGCTTGGTGTCTTTTCTTTATTAAGAGACTTTTCCACCACATGTTCTAGGAGTTATTCAATTTCATTATTCTTGCCTTTGTCAACTTGTGCCTGTTCAATTACAACCTATGTGAGCTCCGTTGACTTGTTGGTCTCTAATGTCACTAGAGTAATTGGCACTGTGTCTCTCCTAGATTGAGCAATTTCTTGCTCTCTATCTAAATCCCTTCCATTCCTGAGACTCATCGCCATTAACTGATTTGGGTTATGCTCTTTTGGATTGATGTTTGTGTCTGCAGGCAACGTTCCTTGTGGGCGATTGTTCAAGGCCATAGATAACTGGCATAATTGAGTTTTAATGCCTTTAATAGCCGAATCATGTGCGACTGACTTTTCTTGCATCCTTCCATTTGTCCCAATAATTTGTTGCAGCATGCCTTTGATTTCTATCATATTACTGTCGTCTTGTCTGGTCACCTGTTGTTAATGAGGCGGTTGGTAAGCCAATTGTTGTTGGTGCTGTTGATTGTAGCCATGCTGCCTTTGATAAGGCACGACTTGGCCTTGTGGTCATGCTCCCCCTGAAATGGTATCGTATTGTTGTGTGGGTTGGTCTGTACTGCTGATTTTGAGGTCCCCATTGATGTCCGCCTTGCCTCTGACCCCCAAAATTATTGACGTAATTCATATCTTCTCTGAAGCCCTGGTTATCATTCTCTCCCCTCCATGAGCAAACATATGACTGATTTATGTAGGGAGTGCATAGGCCTCCATTTGTCGTATCAACAATGTGCACCTGTTTCGTACCCATCTCATCCATTTTATTTGTCAACAAGCTCATCTGGGTCATGAGAGTGGCTATGTTTTCTACATTTGCATTTTTTGACCAAGAGCAACAGAATTCACTATTGGAGTGAGTGTTGTATCTCTCGTCATCCTACCTGAATTTTGAGCCATCTTGTCAAGAAGAATCTTACACTCTGTGAATGTTTTGCTCAAGAATGCGCCCCCGGCTAAAGCATCTACATTGGCCTTCAGACCAGCCAAACCCATATAGAATCTCTGTCCTAGCATCTGATCTGGGATGCCATGGTGTGGACACTTCACCAGCATGCCCTTAAACCTCTCCCAGGTTTCCTGCAAAGTTTCACTCGGTTTCTGCCTGAATTGCAATATCTCATCAATTTTCCTCGCAGTTTTGTTGGGTGGATAGAACTTGTTTAAGAACTGCTTGACTAGTTCCTCCCAAGTAGCAATGGAGTTTATTGGGAGCGAATTCAGCCAAGTTTGAGCCTCCCCAGTCACTGAGAATGGGAACAATAGTAATCTAATTGCTTCACGAGTTACATTCGGTTGTCTTTGAGTGACACAAATTGGTAGCAAATTCTTCATATGTTGTTGTGGGTCTTCGATGTACGACCTGGAGAACACCCCTTTCTTCTGCAGCAAGTGCAACATGTTGTTGGTAATCTGAAATGTATCCGCTTGTATCAGAGGGACTCCAATTGCGGTGGCCAGATTATCTTATAGAGAAGCTTCCAGCACAAGAGGTGCTACCATTCCGATGTTTGGGTCAACTTGATCATTCCTATTGTTCTCGTTGACGTTCTCGACGTCGTCCATTTCAGTTCGAGCTGTTCATTTTGTATTTGTTGTTTGCCCTTCTTGTTAGCCTGATTCAATGTCCTAAATGCTTTCTCGGGATATGAGAGTCCTCCAAAAAGTTCACCAGTTCTCAAGGAGCTTCTAGGCATGCACCTGAGTCATAGACGAGTTCAAACATAAGAATTTCAATGGATTTTTTTTAACACCACAGAAAATTGGTCTAAACTAAAAATCCTAGCAATTCTTCCAAGTTGTAATAAATAACACCATTAAGTCCCCTGCAATAGCGCCAAAATTTGATCACACCTAACTATGCCTTACAAAAAGGACAAAGCGACCGCTGCAAAATAATCCGGTTCAAGAGTCTGGAGTCAAATCCCACATGGAACTAACCTATTTGCTACAACTTTTAGTATCCTTAATGATAAGCTCAGAAAATTTTCAGAGTTCAAGATTTTATTTGAGAACTAACAGAAATTATTTCACTAAGGAAAAATGACAATAAAAACTATCAATGAGCAAGAATGAAGTTAAATTCAAGGTTAAAAGGATCTAGGGTTATTGATTTCCCCAATTGTCGGATTAATTCCTGACACGTTAGCTATAATCTCGCCGTAATACTCTCTAAAGATGATGAGTTCTTGCTTACCGTACTTATCTCTCTCTCGATCAATTACGATAATTTACTAGAAGTATTCTCTAGAACTACTCTAGCTGACAATTTGTACAACTCATAAATATCACACTAGAGCTTCGTTATCTCTAATCTCGCTTTTAAATTCAAGTAATTAATCTCTTAACTTACTCAAAAAGTGGCATTGATTAACAACAATCTAATCAAGTGTTCTTTCTCAAGAAACACTAGATAACTAGACACGATTAATCAAGGCCCTTCAATTAATCATAAAAAACACATAGTTGAACAATTACAGAATAATAACGGCTCACTTATATCAAAACGTAATCAAGACTTCACCCAACAATTGGTTCCAACAACCCTAGATGACGGGTTTATCTACTCATACTACTATGCAAGATTACAATATAGAAAGTCATAACGAACAATGGAAATAAGAAGAAGAAGGTGAAAAACTCGTAGAAGGATTCTCCGTCTTGCTTCTTTTGTGTTCTTGCCTCCAAAGTTCTTCTAAAAATAGAGATACCCTCTTTTTGGGCAAGCTGGGCTTCATATAGGTCAAGGTTGGTCGCCTATGAAATTACAAAATTAGCCTTGAACTATTTTTCTCGGAAGCACGTGTGTGGTCGCGCATCGACCGCGCACTTTGGCTAGGCTTTGCCTGACATGCGCGGCCGCGCATCGACTGCGCACCTGGAACATTTTCTGCAGTCTTCTTCGTTCTTCTTTTTAGGCGCGCTAACCTCCTTCGACATCAAATGGGTTCCCAGTTTATTCCATAAGCTTTTAATTGGCTTTCAATGCTCCATATTAGCTCCAAAATGCTCTTTGACGTCATCATAGCCCGGAATTGCTCCTGCAAAGCATAAAGTTCTCAATTAGAGCAATTTATTATCATTTAACGCTCAAACATCAATAAAGTGCAGCCAAGTTAGAGTACAAATAGTAGATAAACTACATAATTATAGCCTACTATCAGCTACTCATGGAAATTGCAGAAATTAAAGAAGAATTGGAGATAGAATCCATAATATTATATTATGGGAAGAAAATCTAGTGTTTAAAGACAAATCTAGTACAAATTTGCCAAAAGTAGTAAAGTAAGACGACTCAGGTGCTCCTCTAAAACATAACTTAACCTAAAAATGACAAAAATTCTATTTATACTAAGCTGAAAATATCTGACAAAAATGACCCCGCGGAGGTTGTGCGGCCGCACACTTGCTTCTGCGGCCGCATAATTATGGTGCGGTCTGCATTTCTTGAACTGGAGCTCTGGCTTTTCCTAGGCTTTTCTGAACCCCACGTAGGTATTATTTTGGATGAAAAGTAGAAACGGATATTAACGTGACTAATTTTCAATAGTAGAGGTACAATTTTGGCCTTTTTCCCTTAAAAAATATTTCGTACATACTTTTATCATTTTCAAAGTGGTGCGATTTTACCCTAATGAGCTAACAACAATAGTAAAAGTACAAACGTAGATTATTCACAAAGTTCAAGGACAAATTTGACCATTTAACATTCTAGTTAAAGTTTTGAGTCCAAATTATCATAAGTTCGTATTTAAGTGATATGTTATTGTTATTCTATTAGATATTATATTTTACACTCGTCGTCAAATATAATTTCATTATGAAATTATTATGTTTTTGGTTGATGCTTAAGAAGAAAATATTATTTATACTATTGGCATGTTTGGTTAACGATTATATAATTTATTTAGCAATTTATACAATATATTTGCAGCAATTTTCAAATAATAGTATTTATCGACAAAATACCGTATATTTTATAAAATTTAGGGCATAATAATCCTAATTATTATCTACTATAGAAATTAGAAAATAATGTATTCCTAACTAATATGTGGCCTGAATGATATATGTATGGTGTATGGAGTAAAATATACTCAAATTTAATGATCGCATGAGAAAACAATGTGTGGAACCGAAGACACAAGATAGCCAAACCCGAAGGCAATGATCTCGCTTGTCATCGAAGAGAGTGATGCTCATGAAGATAAAATAAATTCCGTCATTCGGTAGCATTCAATGAAGAATATTCTACAACATTAAGTGCATGATCTGTTACAGAGAATATAACATTCATTGCACACCGTTACACATTCTTAAATGACTCTCATAATTGTCATTAAAGGGGAACTTGATCCTAGGACCTTGTTCCTTAGGTGTAACTATAAATAGCGAGCTCTATCATCATTGTAAGGACATAAATTTTCTGACAAGCATATACTATACTTCATCAAAAGCTCAAAACATTTTACTTTTTTGCTTATTTGCACTGTTCTTATCGCTCTCGGTAGCTCTGCGTCCGGAACAAAGATACATGCTGTTTATTTCAGTTTTAAGGCTAAGTCTTATATTTCTGTCTAATTCATCTACTACTATTTTTGGATCAAATTAATTCACTTGTCTATAAACCACGTATAAATTCAATTGTACCTGTAGGCATATAAAATTTATTAAATCTAAATGGATAAAATAATTTGGACCTTATTTTAAATCTATTAGTCCAAAATAAATATTATGTGCTAAATATAATTGGATTAATTATTTAAGTCCAATAAATATTAATTGGGTAGTACATTTAATTGGGCTACAAGTAATGAGTCCAATTCATTAGATGTCATCTTCCTAGAGGCCCAGTTTGGTGCCACATATCAAATGACATGGCATGCCAAGTCAAGCGGATGAGCCAATATGATCATGCCACGTGTCAAAATGACAAGGCATGCCAAGTCAAATCAATGAAGTCGGGCCATGTGTGCAAGTGACACGTTATGGCCAATCGAATGCAGCCTTATCACTCTTCAATCTGATTGGTCGGAAATAGTCTATTCTTATCATAACTCTTCCCTCTCACAACTTTAAATATGGGTCTCCATACCTAGAAAAAGGACCAGAAGTTATAACAAGAAGCAAGAAAGAGCTCGTGGATCAAACGTGTAAATTCCTCCACAAGTTCAAGTTCAAGCAATCAATTTCAAGTTCAAACTCAAGAACGAAGAACAAATCAAGTTCAAGCAATCAAGCTCAAGCTCAAGAACGAAGAACAAATCAAGATTCAAGGAGTAAGAGTTCAAATCAAAGTTCGTGCCAGTTGAATTCAAGATCATAGTTCGTAACTACTACAGATTCAAGATCAAGCTCAAAGACCCTTGAATTTATTTACTATTGGAAAGAAGAATCATATGATTCATAGAGATTATACACTCATATTATTTGAAATCAAATACTCCGATTATCGTAATATTTTTGGTCTTGATTTTATTTTCTCGACAAAATTTATTGTCTACGATACTGTTTTACGGTTAAACAAATGCTTTAATTAATTATTCCTTTTTTTTCTTCTGTTTTTTTCCAAGTTAAATTATTCAATGTTATTTTAATTCCCATAATATTTTTTTTAATTTACTAGGGCATGGTAAAAAGACCCGAATGACAAATGTGGGTGACTCAGACCCGTTTCTCCATTGAACTCCTGTCTCTCTCTCGTTATACAACAAAATTAATTCTGAAGGAACTACAGATTATGAAAGTTCGAGATCTGTGATCTATCAAAAAACCAGTAGAACTAGCAATTCGTAACATTTTCTCCGCATTTGAAGAGAAGATTGAAGTTTTTGTTCAGAGCAAAAAAGCTGAATTTGTGGCGGATCAGCCATGGATTCCCCGCGAGTAGGACCGGAGAGAGAGAAGGGGAGCTCAACGTCTTCTTCTACTCCTCTTGCTGCTGTCGCCAGCTTCTGGAAAGGTACTTTCTTTTTTACTTTGATTATCAAATCCTAATCTTACTTTTTTTCTACGAATTGCATATCTCCGATTATCCGTTTTTGCTGCTCATTATCATCAAAGTTATATTAATTAGATAATATCGCTTTAGGCACCGGTTACTCATTGTCGCTTGCATGAAATGCCAAATGAAAAAGAGAACAAAAAGAAAAAGGAGAAAAAAAAAGACACTGGACGGTAATAGTTTTGGATTTGTATAACACCCAGTTTTGATATCGTCGCGTTTAGTTGTAATGTTAAATTTTAAGTTTATTTTCATTCTGAGGTAATAGAATAGTAATTAACACTTGCAATCTAGCAGTGTGGAGAGTATTTTCGTTACGATTTTTCACTTTAGCATTTGAAAAGTCAATATGAGAACCATTTGAGGATAAGTCTAAGTTATTTTTACAAAGTAGTGAAATAATAAGATGACTAATTAACATGTTCCGTTTAGCAGTTTGAGATTAGTTTCTTTGCTATATTTCACTTTAACATTTGAAAAAACCAATATGAGAACCAACAGGAGGTCTTTTTTTATATTAATAAATAGTGTCTAGGGGCTCGATCTAAGCCGTCCTGGAATCAAATGACACAGCTAAACCACTGGGCCACAGCATTACTAACAGGAGGTCTTTGATTAATGATTACAACCAGGAGTAGCAGTTTCCGTTGTATTCATTTATATGAAATGACATATAATTTGAGATGCAAAATACACAAGAAGACCACGAAGTACGATGTGAGCCTCAAATATTTTTGTTGCCAATATGATTATAAACCTTTTATTAGACTACTTGAATAAACCAGCTTAATCCCGGCTGGTATAACCTTTATTTTCATTTTCTTTGCACCAAGTATGTAGTCTAGTGGTCAATAAAGTGGACGGAGAACCATGAGGTCTCAGGTTCAAATCCCAGTTGAGGCAAAAGAAACTAGGTGATTTCTTCCCATATGTCCAAGCCTTACTGGGCAGAATTACCCGGTACCTGTGCCAGTGGGAGGTAGTAGGTACTCGGTAGAATGGTAGAATAGTTAAGGTGCGCGCAAGCTGGCCTAGACAGTACCGTTATTAAAAAAAAGCCGCTTAATAAAAACCCAATAAAATGAAAACTTTCCCAGTCTTTTAATACACTTAGTATCAGTGAAGTAACTGGCTCCTTTTTCCGATGTATAAGCTTTAGAATGCAAGGAAACTGCATGGCTGTGTTTTAAATGCCTTCATTTTGCTGGTTGGCTTTGCTAATGTGTTTTGTTGAGTCTTGATGGCCTGATTGATCATGAAGAACACCTGCCTCTGACAGTACACTAACTAATTTAGATTTTTCTGTTTGGATGAGATGAGGTAAAACTGTGGGGTAACGGAGAATACATCTCAATCTGCTTACGTGGCTCTTTGTGACCTTTTAAATTTATTTGTGATACATTTTTCATGAATTCTTGTTGACTTAATCCTTTACAGTTGTGTTGCTAGCCTACAACTTTACTTGTTTAAAGACTTGGTTTGTGGATAAATTTATTCATCCCAATATCCCATGATATCTATTGTCTTGTCTAAGAAAAGCTAACTTTTTATGCACATTTTAAGAAGCATCTGCTTGTTTTTATTACAGACTTTGATTTGGAGAAAGAAAGGAGTACACTGGATGAACAAGGTCTTAGGATAGCTGAAAATCAGGAGAACAGTCAGAAGAACCGACGAAAACTTGCAGAGAGCACTCGAGGTGCTAGATGCACCTTTCCATTCGCTTATTTAACTACCATTAGTAGTCATTTACCATTACTTCGACTTTTATTTAACCATTTATTTAAGCTCTTTCTACCACCTCTTGGCAGATTTTAAAAAAGCTTCAAATGAAGACAAGTTGAGCTTGTTCAACTCTTTGCTCAAGGGATACCAAGAAGAGGTTGACAATCTCACCAAGAGAGCCAAGTACGGGGAAAATGCTTTTCTCAACATTTACCAGAAATTATATGAGGCCCCAGATCCTTATCCGGTCATTGCTTCAATTGCTGTAAGTTCAAGTTTGGCCTTTCATATGATTACATTTCTCAAAGAGTTGTGGAGTAACTGCATTACTGGTCCATAATGCTGTCTTCTCAAGATTTCAAATTGTGGTTCATAATGAAATTAACTACTACTAGTGCAATTAACAAGGAATTATTATAATACCTGTTCATATTCACCTTATGCAAAGAAAGTCTGCAATTTTCTACACTACATGAACTTGGGCTATGGCATCAAATTGTAGCGTACATGGACTAGGAACGCTGAAGTATTTTGCTGATTAACAGTAGAAAAGCTTGAAATTATTTGGCATCAGTTGTTAATTGAAGGGAAACAAGGTAGTGAATTATTCAGTTTAGAAGGATGAAAACTATAAAATAACCGTCTTCCACAATAAGATGGTTAGGTTAAGAAAGCAATTTAAGATGGTTAGGAGGTTCCACTCCATGTTTTATCATTTCTTTCTTATGATTCTCACTGAAAGAGACTTACACAGCCAACTAGGAGTTAAGCAATTTACAGTGGCACTCCATTGTGATTGCAACTTGTGAGACAGTTGAACCACCTGGAAGAAATATGCTCTTTTCTGCTGTATTTAACCTTGATGTATCATGCATGATGGCTCTTCGCACCTAAACTCTTCATGTCATATTGGTATGAAGACTTATCCAGCCAGCTATGGCGCAATTGTAATATGCCAAGTAAAAAAGAAATTAGATGAGTAACAAAGAGAGGAAAAAGAAGCTATGAATGTATTGTATCTGAGAAACTTGCTTCTTTGAATGTGTTATGGCTGACCTAATGGAAGAGGATGGAAATGTCCACCGATAACATGCATGGATGGGCAGTGGAAGGGTTAAGGCCTTGACCGTAAAGTCACATTTCTGAATTACTTTTGCCTAGAATAGTCTGGGAAAAGCGAAAGGGAGTTAGGTTAAGCGTTGTATATTGGATACGATCTTTCATGACTCATATGAAGCGTTATACAAAACATTTTCAAATATGAAAGGGGGTTAAGGGCTTAGATGATGAGAAACTATATCAATATAGAGAATTTTCAGGATGTTGTTCAAAGCATTTACTTGAGGTTCCACTAGAGCTCTGGAATCGCTTTCAGCTCCAAATCATATCTAGGATGTTGGGATTTTTTTTTCCTATTCCCTTTTAGGTTCATTTTCGTATCTTATTGTCCTTATCACTGTGCAGGAGAAAGATTCAAAACTATCAGAATTAGAGTCCGAGAACCGAAAAATGAAGGTTGAACTTGAAGAATTTCGCATGGAGGCAACTCATCTGAAAAATCAACAAGCAACAATAAGAAGACTTGAAGACCGGTGCCGCCAGTTAGAGCAACAGGTCAGTATATATTGTAATTCCTTTTATATTTCAGTGTGTGTGTAAGTAAGTTCTAGTGTGCTCCCTTCATAGAATGATCCAAAAGAACGTCGAGAGTAATTTTGTTGAATCTGCTGCTATCCCACATCACAATTTTCTTAATATAGGTGTATCTTTGATCGAAACACCAGCAAAAAGAGAATGCTGGGGAAAGTTACAACCAAAAGAAAGAGCCATTACAAGATATCGAATGGCTAAGAAAATAAAAAATGTCCAAGCTATCATTTACATCTAATGGGGCCGTGTTGCACCAAATTCTAAACACAGTTCTTCTTGAGTTTAAGTATAGGGTCTTCTTTTTCTCCAAAATTCTGTTTTTTTCTTCTTCTTTTATTGCAAATTTGCCCACCAAATAGCTGCTGGCATGGTGTAAGGGTGAGAGCCTTGAGCATATCCTTTCTGTGTTATCCGAAGAAGCTGAAGAGCAGAACTAGGCAGGTACCACCTAGGCCCATGATATTGAATGCCAAGTACCGAAGCTGAGAAGTACACTTGGGTGAGAAACAAGTGGTTAATGTCCTCTTCTTTTTCATTGTTAAGGCAGCATCTATTGCTCACTTGAAGTCCGCTTCTCTGTAGATTGTTAATTGTAAGGCAGGCCCCAATTGCCACCCAAGTGAAACATTTCATTTTGTCGGGTGCTTATTCCTCCAGATGGTTTTCCAAGGTCATTGGGGGTTGAGGGAGTACCTTTCAATCTGATGAAATCCGGAATTAATTTGAGATTAGGAGCTCAGCATTTGCAATAAGCAGGGGTGTTCATGCTTCGGTTTGGATCGGTTTTTCCCTAAAAATAAACCAAACCAAGTAAGTCGGCTTTTCATATATTAGAACCAAACCAAACCAATTAATTCGGTTCTTTCTCGATTCGGTTTATGTCGGTTTTTCGGTTTTTTCGGATATTTGTCGGTTTTTTCTTAAATATAAGACATACACTACCAAACACATATTTCGGCGACCATATTTTCAACGTAACACTATCAAATCAATTTCCCTTTGAGAAATCTATTATTTACCAAGATATATTGATGATAATTGAATCAAATAGTGATGAATAATTTAAGGACTCAATTAAAAATATATTATTTTTAACATGAAATAGATTCTTACACTTAACAAAAGAAAACTACCAATCAAACTAGAATGTAAAGGTAAAGAACTGTACTAAAAGCGCAAACCATTAACATTTACTATAAAATTTTTGAAACTTTGTATAAAAGTATACATATATATATAGGTGTAACAATTAATTTAAAATAGCTACTCCTATATTCGGTTTGGTTCGTTTTTTTTAAATTAAAACCAAAACCAAACCAAATTTGATCGGTTTTTATATTTCAAAACCAAAATCAAACCAAACCAAAAAGTATGATTTTTTTGGTCGGTTTAGTTTGGTTTTCGGTTTGGTTCGGTTTTTTGGATTTTTATGAACACCCCTAGCAATAAGTTAACATAACTTCAACATCCAAGTCACTATTTCTGTTTAAAATGCGAGATGTGAAATTGTTAACTTTTCGCTGTTTCAATACTCTATAAAAGTCCCACCAGAGGTATGACTGCACTGGATGAGTGAAATCAGGCTGAGCAGAATCAATGCCAGCCCTGGCTCATACTGGGCTTGGGAAAAAAGAAAGCGAAGTTTAAGCTTGGTATTGCTGTGGGCTTACAATTTGCAATACCAGAAATTCCTCTAGGAAATCTAAAATTTCACCAGATCTGGCAGCTTAGATTAAAACTAAGCTGTGTCAAGTCGGCGTAGGTCAGGAATCAGTTAGCTTGTGCTCAACCCTTTGAGAAGTGGTTTTTGAACATGAGCCAATAATCTAATTCCTCCTCATCCTGTTCATGCTTCCATATACTTTACATCATTTCGGGGAGAGGGCGGTGAGGCTTTTGAGTTCTCATATCATCTTCTCCAAGCACTGGCTTGTGGAGAAAAGTTCATCTTAAGATATGCTGCATATTTGAGACACGTAGTTGCCAGGTTCATTTGGTTCTCCTCTAATAATTCTTCTTTCGTGGTACAGATGGAGGAAAAAGTCAAGGAAGTTGTAGAAATCAAGCAACGCAGTTTGGCTGAAGAGAACCAGAAAACACTTGAGGTTTTAAAAGAAAGGTATTATTTTCTGTTGAGTTAGGAAAGGTCAAAAGGTTTATTTAAAGTTTATTCTAGATATGCATGTGGTGTAATGTATGTCATGCTGGAGTAGGCATTAATGACTTGCAGTGCTTCTGTTTGATGCAGGGAGCAATTATTGCAGGATCAGTTACGCCAAGCTCAAGAAAGTGTTTCTACCATGCAGAAATTGCACGAACTTGCACAGAGCCAGTTGTTTGAAGTTCGTGCACAATCAGGTGATATACTAATCTGGACTATATACTTTTGGTGTTGATCAATGATCTCTCTATTATGCTTTCTGGAGTAGGTCTTTAGTTTTAAGTAAAACTTTCTTACAACTCTTCTCTTTGCTCCTCTTTTAACCTTCTCATAAACATATTGATCTTCTTGCTTGAGCTCTGTTTTGCCTTTTCAACTCATATGGTCTTCTAGACTCATGTTCATGGAAATGCTTTTCATGAGTGATTTGACAACTCCTTTTATTCATAATTTAGAGGAAGAGAGAGCAACAAAGCAATCAGAAGTCAATCTCTTAATGGATGAAGTTGAACGGGCTCAAACTCGCCTTCTTAGTCTTGAAAGAGAAAAGGTAGGAGGATTAATTTGGCCCTTACTTCAACTATTCTTCAATGTCTCACTTTTCAAGTCCACAGCCAACATTTTGGCTGTAGATGCTCTTGGGACACAGTTTTGCTCTAGGCTAGCCCAGCTCCAACCCAAAAAAATAAATAAAAGATCTTTAGCTTTGGAATTTATGTGGAAAAATGATCGAGGATGAAAAAGCTTATTTTATGTATCAGTAATCTTTTGCTTTGGCTTATGCAGGGATTGTTGCGCACACAATTACAGACTGCAAATGAAGATAGTGATCACAAGAACAGGTGTCTTCTCTTGATTATTAAATTGATCTTATTCCTATTGACCTCTTAAGTATGCATAAGCACCTATACGCCTTGTGATGGCCACCTTAGTCATTCCATACCTTCCCTAGACTCATGACCGATTATCTCTTATAGACAAGCTTGAACATATGCAGTATTAAGTGAAGGCCATTTGAAAAGATGTATTTGGCTTGCTATATAGGTCCTTAGAAGTCCTCTATACATGAAAAATGAAAAAAAAAAAAAAAGAGAGAAACTTTGTTTCACATAACTGAGTATGGCTATTCACTTATCACAAAAAAAAAAAGAGAGAGATAGAAGAAGAAGAAAGAGTATAGTTATGCAGTTCAATTTGAAGATCATGGCAAATAAAGGTAAATAAAGTGTGAGGTTCTGGGTAGAGCAAATGAGCTTGTGATGTGTGATGAATAGCAGATAAATGCTTCACTATGCTGAAAAGTCAAGTCCTGAAGCATTTTTTTCGTACTTGCATGTACTATGACTATGACGTACTTCCATGTTGTCCATCTTGTATTTCCGTTATTCTTTTTGCCTTCCGAAAATATGTCACATATCATTTGTACATGGGTTTAGATATCTGATCTAAGTTTCATTGGTTTGTTTTCAGTGATAACTTGGATGCAGATAGTGCTCTTGAGAATTCTCTGTATTGCAAGGAGAAGATAATCTCTGATCTAAATGTGGAACTTCATAAGTTGGAGAACACATTATCAAATGAGCGAGAAGAACACATGAATGAGATAAAGAAGTTGAATTCTCTGCTTAATGAGAAGGTATATTTTGTCAATATTCCTTAACTGATTGGATCAAGGATTTACAAAAACATTCGTATACTCTCTGTAACCATGTTAATAATCTTTGTCATCATACTGATCTGTTAAATGAAAGTGACGATAGTTTTCGTGAGTACATATTGGTATAACAACATGCTTCTATTTTAAATCTTACCTTACCAATAAAACATGCTTCTATTTACTTTCTTTTGGGAGAGCTCTGGGGTTCGAGCATCGGGAATGGAGAAATCCCTGGTCGCGAGTGCTTCCCCTTAATGGGACCTATGTAACGCGAATCTGTAATTGCAAAAGATATTACTCCTTCTCCTAATAATATTTTCTTTATATTGTTTTTCACCTCTTATCTTTATCAATATATCAACAACTTACCAATTTTTTTTATCATTATGTCAATGTCTCGAAAGCTCTGCAATATTTTTAAACATCTCCTCCCTCAAGTACTAGTAACTTCTCTATGCAGTTATGCCTTAATTGAATCTTAGAGCATTTATACTGAGAACTGTATACTGATGGTGCTCGAAGTTTGGTGACATTTTTGGTTTCACTCTATTTTCTTGCAATAGACAAAGCTAGTCGTGTTATTTGTTGTGTTACCCTTTAAGGTCCTTCTTCTTTTCTTTCTCCTTATTTTTCTTGCTTATTTATATTCCGCAGGAAGTTGCTCTTGAAGAACTAAAGAAGGAACTTCAAACAAGGCCTACAACAAAATTGGTTGATGATTTGAGGAAGAAAGTTAAGATCTTACAGGTAAGTTCTCTCTCTCTCAATATATATATATATGCTTATACCTAGATATTCTATGTTGGTCCTACAGTTATTTGCTTGGCTACTCTTGTCTAACTTCACAAAATAGCAAACAAATTCCTTAAAACTGATTTTGAAAGTTCTGAGATCTGTGCTCCTTCCCCATTCTTTTACTCTTCTATATCACACCAACCGTCTCTGCCTCCTTTGGATTCTTCCATCCCTTCTTCATCGGGTTCTTTTTTTTTATCCCTCTATGATACACAATGAAGCTCAAGAATGGTGTCGGTGTGTCTTCAATTTAGTTTTTTTCTTGGCTCTATTCAGGCAGTGGGTTATAATACAATTGAGGCTGAGGATTGGGAAGTTGCTACCAGTGGGCAAGAGATGAGCAAACTTGAGTCATTACTTCTTGACAAGAATCGAAAAGTGGAGCATGAGCTAACACAATTGAAGGTAATTGCAATTATTGATCATGTACTGATTATATGTCGATTGCAACTTGTGTTTATGGAAAAAATCTGAAGCCACTCAGTTGGTCATAGATAAATAGAGTGTTGTTGTTTAAAATATCTTCATATCAGATAATAATTACAGGTTATACTCAAATAACTCCATGATTAAAATTGTTTGAATTACTATTATCAACGGTTTTCAGGTCCAACTTTCTGAGCGGACTTCTTTACTGGAATCAGCCGAAGCAAAGATTGTAGAACTAACTGCAAATGTTAATGAACAGCAAAAGTTAATACAGAAGCTAGAGGATGATATTCTGAAGGTATGTTCACAATTTCTCTCTCCCCTTCTTTCTGTCTGCATGCAATTATTGTATGTTTTATTTATTTTAGCTAGTCCATAAAATAGTCAGGTTTATGTGATGGTAATTGAACATGAAGTGCCTGAAACAAGATTCCTTTATATCTGAACTTGCCCAAGTAATATCTGTTTGCTTTTCTAACGATAAGTGGATATTATAGTGCAGTTTGTTACTAAATTAATTCCGCTCAACTTTTTCAGACTAGTTTTCTTGTTTTTAACACAGGGATACAGTTCTAAAGATAGAAAAGGTACTCGATTTGATGATTGGGATCTATCAGAGTCTGGTGGAACAGAGCCCCCTGAGGTGACTGTTCTTCCTTTCTGCTTTTTTATGTCTGTTTAAAGGGCAGCCCGGTGCACTAAGCTCCCGCTATGCGCGGGGTACGGGGAAGGGCCGGACCATAAGGGTCTAATGTACGCAGCCTTACCCTACATTTCTGCAAGAGGCTGTTTCTCCGGCTCGAACCCGTGACCTCCTGGTCACATGGCAGCAACTTTACCAGTTACGTCAAGGCTCCCCTTCTCTTTATGTTTGTTTCTTCCTTATAAACAAATGAGTCATTAGATGAAGTGAGCCCTTGCTCAAGCATATTGCCTATCTTTCTCCATGTCATCTTTATCCTTCATTTATTGAAGATTCCAATCTTTCAAATGTCATGGATATGGGTGTTTAACGGGTGGGCCGGGCCGGGCCGGGTTGAGAAAAAGGTGACCGACCGGTTTCCAATCCGGGCCGGTTACGGGTTTTTCAATACCGAGCTTAACGGGTCCGGGTCCATCCGGGTAAAAAATGAACCGGAAGGGTTACGGGTCCAAGGGCCCGGGCCGGGTTAGTGTTATTTTTTTTATTTTTGTATAACTATCGTAATTTATATTAATATAAAGTAAAAATATAAAACAAAAAAACAATCTTATAAAAGAAGTCTTTGAATAAAATGATGCAAAGGCTTTAAAATATTTATATTTGAAATTTTTGAATATTTCATTAAGAATTTAAGATAATATAATACAATGAAGATGGAAAAAAAATTGCACTTATAATTTGCAAGTTCAAACTTGCAAATTAAGCATAATACGTCTAATAATTTTAAAATAACACAAATTGTCTCAAATCAACTTAAAATCTTAAATACGAATTTCTGGAAAACGCTCAAGACAACTCTTCATATGCCTCCTTAAACAGCGTGTGCCCTCCCACTTTCGACGAAGATTTAAGACTCGACCACAGTTCTTGTACTTTATTTTGTGAACTTCTTCATTTTCTTGTACCACCTCAAAGTGTTCACAAACATATTAGCGCACTCTAGAATCACGGGGCATGATTTAACCTGAATTGAGAATTTGAGTTTGAGAAATGAGAGATGAGTGAAGAAATGAAGAAGAGAGGGGGGTGGATTTATAGTTAAAGGGCTAAATAAGTAATTACTAAAAGTGTTTTTTTTTTTAAAATAATTGCCCAAAAAAGGGTTATTCTTGCAAAATATCTGTTGGGCAACGTTCAAATTTGAAGGCCAACGGTCATAACACTTTAAAAAAAATTAAAAAGTTCAGATGATATAGCCGTTGAACCGGGCCAGTTAACTGGTTCAACAGTTTTTTTCGTTGACCGGGTTTGACCGGTCCGGTTAACCGTATTTTTTTTGTTGAACGGACCAACCCCCCTAACCCAGCCCACCCGGCCCCCTAACTACCGGTCCGGGTTACAACCGGTCTGTGCCGGTCTGGAAACGGGTCAACCCGGCCCGTTAGATAGGCTTAGTTATGGATGGTGAAAATTTACATTTAGCAGGTGACTTGCTACTGTGGCTCAGCCAATGGACTAGTTAAGAAAGGGAAATGATTTCAGAAAATGCTGAGTTTCGGATCGACATTCTTTAATGATTAAACACAGTCACTTCTTTTCCATCATTCAAGGAGAGAGACTCACAATATAAGTATTTGGTAACCCTTCAGTCTTATACAGACTCGATCGTAGCTAGGTAAAGGGTAGCCTGTGCACAAAGCTTCCTGCATTTATACAGGGTCCGGGGAAGAGCCGCACACCAAGGGTTGTGATGTAGACAACCTACCCTAATGCAAGCATTAGTGGCTGCTTCCACGGCTCGTACCCGTGACCTATATGTCACATGGAAACGACTTTACCGTTGATCGAACTCGACGGTAGCTAAGTGGATTCCTGAAAAGACATGGCAAATGAAGCGGAAGGTAATTAAATTGACATTAATAAAACTCTTTAAGGGAGAAGGAGACATCAAACAAGTTTTGGAAAGCATACAAAGGAAGCATTGGAAGAAGTATAAGAAGGAGCTAGCAGCTGCAGTCTATGGAGCTCTAATATATCACACTTGGCGAGCTAGAAACTGGAAATTGTTTAGAGGCATAAATGTACATATAGAGGAGGCACTAGTACAGATTAGGAAGGAGATTACAGGTAGAATAGATATTACTAGGAATTCGAAAAGAGCTAGTAAATGTAGAACACTAGTGCAACAACTGCTTTGTAATTAGATAGTTGAGTTTGTTGGAGGCCTTCCTTTTGCATGGCAGAAGGAGGGAGCTCTTTATTTGTAACGGTTTTTTGGAGTTAATGGTAATTGACAGTTACCAAAAAAAAAAAAAAAAAAAAAAAAAAAAAAAAAAAAAAAAAAAAAAAAACTCTTTAAGGGATTTGAGCACTTGTACATATTTCAGCACTTAGTGCTGTTATAATACAATTTCCTTTTCTGAAAAAAGAAAAAAAAAACAAGGAGAAAACTCTTGCTAATATGAATTTTTTTTACTGAATTATAGCATAAGAGAATGACAGGACGAACTACTAGGAGATGAAAAAGAAGAATAAAACAGAATTGGCTTAAGTGGGATTGAGCTCAACATCAGTAACTCATACAAAACCTAAATATGCGTGTGTCTGCATATCTTTGCAGTGTACGTGAGGAAGTGGGATGTCATAACTCGGCCAATTTCTAGTTCATTATGCCTGCTGGTGATTGGACACCTGGCCTCTCTCCCAATATATTAACAAGATAATTGCAAAATAAATAATCCCCATGTCATCTTGCTATAAATGGCAGGGGATGTTGAGAAATATGGTTTCTGATAGAGATCTCAAATTCTGAGTTCTGACAGTCCTATCGTCACATCTGCTATATCCTTGTAACTGGACTCCTTTATGGAGTTAGACATTGATCCTGCTTTCTTTGGGGCTAACTCATGATTTTGTTCCTAAAGATTGCATAACATCGAGTAAACTTTGAAAACCATCTCGGATTTTAATGATTGGGAGTTTAATTGTGTTAACTGCCTATTGTCCAACGGGCAACGGTCATGAAGTGTTGAGCGAATCCCAGGCTGCATAATCTGGAGAGGCTGTTAGAGGAGACTATTACACAGTGAGATCTCATTACTCAATATCGACAATGCATAAGCAAGATTCATCAGTCTCTGAAGGAAGCCATATGAAACACTTGCGACCTCAACAAGTTCCTTTCTTTGTCTGGACAGCAGCCTTGCGAGAGTCTCTACCCAGGAAAGAGTTCAGAAAGAGGCATGAATTTGTGAGAAAAAAGACATAAAATTATGAAAATTTGCTTCATTTGCAATGAGAAGGAAGAACCAATAAATCACCTCATTCTACATTGTGACATGGCTTTTCCTTTTTGATAGATCATTGTGACATGGCTTTTAAGTTATGGACTATGTATCTGAACCTGATAGGATTACGCTTGGCTATGCCTCGTAACATAATTGTTTTTCTGTGCACTGGTTGGACAATATGGAGTGGGAGGAACAAATTATCTTTTGAAAATGAAGAAACAGCTGCTTGCATTCTGAAAAGAAGATGTCTTAATTCTCGGTTTCTTTAGAGTAGAAGTAACATATAACTCATGCAGAAGATTTTTGAAGTTCCAGAAACATTTTCATATCTCCTATATGATTCTTTTGAAATGTGAATTTTCTAACGAGAGACGTCCTTTGAAGCAGAATGCAGAGCAGAGGCACGTATCCTCAGACCAAGATCAGAGCTCAATGCTTAAGGTGATCTGCAACCAAAGAGACCGTTTCCGTGCTCGTTTGCGGGAGACTGAAGAGGTTTGCTTTGTTTGAAACAATTTCTCTTTCTATTTTTCTACCTACCTTCCATTTAACCTCGTTTTGCACATCTTTTCTGTTGACAAGAGTCCTTGGTTCTTGAATTGTTGATGGCACTAGGAAATTAGACAGCTGAAGGAGAAGATAGTGGCACTGACCTCAGAACTTGATAAAACGAAAGCAGATAATGTCAAACTTTATGAAAAGATTCGTTATGTTCAGGATTATAATTCTGAGAGAGTGATTTCAAGAGGATCAAAAAAGGTGACCTATCAGGTTCTGCTGTTGATTGTAAGTCTATTCACATATTTTGTTCTCTAACACCTCCTTCTGGTTCTCAGTATGTAGAAGATTTAGAAAGTGGTTTCAGCTCTGATGTGGAATCCAAATACAAGAAGATGTATGAGGATGACATAAATCCATTTGCGGCATTCTCGAAGAAGGTTCCAGCTCTTCTAGCACATTTTTAATTGAATCTCTCCTAAATAATTTCCATTGACAGTGGGATTAGGTAGATTCATAAATTTAGACATATGCTCCTCCTTAGTTCTGGCAGGCTATTGAGGCCTCCAAAATTTCCATTTTCAGACTCATTAAATGTGCTAAAGAGGAAATGCTATGCATGTTTTTCTTATTGCGTTTAACTCAAAAATTTGTAAAGACATCTAACTTCTGTCTGAATTGTTCAATATGTTTTTGTCTCTTTTGTGCTTTCCCTGTATTTTTTAATCAGGATCATGCTATCTTTCCTCTATTGTTTTCTGTATTGCTTTTGTTTTGATTGCTGAATCTATACATGTTCCTTCCCTTGTCTACTCTTATTATTAGATGTCGTGGATCCACATTTACCAAATCTATTTTCTTTTGTCTATTATAGGAAAGAGATCAAAGATACAAGGAATTAGGTTTGAGAGACAAGATTACTCTCAGTAGTGGCCGTTTTCTTCTTGGTAACAAGTAAGCTTCGTTTATCCTGTTTCCCTTTTTTAGCTTGACATTTTTACCTCTTAAGTTGAGGATTATTTTACTTCTATTCCATTATAACTGAAGTCAAATCTCCCTGATGCAATGCTTTGTCTGGACATCTTTGTTACCTCTAGCAATAATGCTGGTTGTCAACTTGTTCTATCCGTAGCTTGTTTGAGTGAGGACTAGAGGAATTTTCTCTGACTTCTGTGCTGACTTATATGCAACGCCTTGTTCTGTCCTTTTTCACATGGGGCCATACATCGTATGTAGAAAACTTAGCAGAGAGCCAGAGACAGTTACATAACAGCTATTACGAAGAAAAATGAAGAGAAGTTACTGCTTGAAGCTACGATATTAGAAAGATGTATTAGCAACCGTTTTGTTTCTAAATTTGAATGTCATAAGCATCTAACACCTTAAAATTGTTACCCAGTACCTGTGCTGGTGGGAGGTAGGAGGTACCCCTTGGAATTAGTTGAGGGGCACGCTCTCTCACCCGGACACGGCGGTTATGAAAAAAAGGAAAAAGCACCTTGGAAATTGTGTCTGTGTATCATACTTCCGTATCTGATTAACCAAAGAGCAACATAAAATAGTGTGGAGCTAAGCCTGGAGGTGAAGACTGCCAAGTTTCTTGTGGTTTATTGTTTCTCATCATAGATTCATGGGCTGACCATATTTTTGTTAGCCCATGCGTTTCACGTGTTATAAAGCAATAGTTTCAATAAGTTGCGATGATGCTGTGGAAAAACTTACGCCATTGTAGTGCTGGTTTTATCTAGCAAAAAGGTTAAACATTTGAAGCCAGAAGCCTCACAACAACAACAACAACAACTACTACCCAGTAAAGTCCCACAGAGTGGGGTCTGGGGAGGGTAATGCATACGCAGATCTTACCCCTACCCCGATAGGGCAGAGAGGTTGTTTCCAATTGACCTCGGCTCAGGCCAGAAGCCTCATAACACACATTAAAAAATGAGGTGGTTCTCAGGTTCAACAGGAATAATATGAAAAATATATCTTTAAGTGACAATTAACACTTATAACCAAAAGTTACATTAGACTATCAACTCAGTTTTGATTAGCTATCTTGAACTTCTTTTCCTTTCACTGAGGCTTAAAACTGAGTAAGAGTAGCTCACTCTCTCACCAGTATTTTCTATACTATAAATGTAATAGTCTTTGGTTAACTTCCCGTATTTCGTGTCATAAACTGAAGAAAAACTTCTTGTTGCAGGTATGCTCGGACGTTTGTATTCTTTTACACCATTGGATTGCATATTTTAGTATTCACCTGCCTATACAGGATGTCAGCTTTGAGCTACCTAAGGTACACCTTCCCCCCCACCCCCCCCCACCCCCCCCCCCCCCCCCACCCCCACCCCGGACAAGTGAATTTACGTTGTATCTGTGATATAATTCGCAATCCATTTGTTTACTAGCTTGAGTGAATTTTCTGCAGCCACGGTGAAGAATCTCTTATTGGAGATAAGAATCTCAATCTTCCTCATGCACTATAGCCTCCTACGTGGTATCAAGTATTTGCATCCTTTCAAGTTCTTGCGGATCGTAAAGGAACGAACACTCTCATATGATGTAAATAGTTTGAAAAATAGCATTAATTGTTTCTTTCAAGTTTTGATAGTGCAAAGAAAATGATAAAACTAGTTTCCACAGGGTTTCTGTCATTGTTATTTTGCCTTTTGCTCTGCTGGTGCTTATCCCAGTAATACGCGTTGTACAATTTAAAGGGCAATGCGGAAGGAAGTCCGAGATACGGAAATTTTCTTGAAATTTCAAGAAGTCTTTTTCTTTCTTTTCATTTGACATTTCATTTTTCTGTTTATATATCTTATTATTAATTCAATCAATGAACGTGAATGCTCATCTTCGTTTCCAATATGCGTTTCACATTATAGTGAATCCAGTTAAAAGAATAAATGCTGAAATATCAACCAAAGCGATTTCCGTTGAAGTTTCTTGCATTTAGGCACTCCATGTTAGTGCATACTTTCTTATCTAAAATCTCAAGTAAGTTTTGTGAGAAAGTACTCAAATATAACTAACCTGATATTTAATTCAAATAAATACTTAATTGCTGGGTTGAACTTAAAAATTTAATATTCATATGATTAAAAGTCATTTGTCAAGAGCATCGAAGTTGTGATATTCATATACAAAATATTACTTTGTTTATGGATCTTACGATTTTTATAGTCGAACTTCTCGTGTGGTTTAACATTCGATGGTCATCCTTTATTGGAAAGTTAAAAATTAGAGAAACACACATAAATCGTACTCTCTTTAACTTTGACTATAAAATTGATGTCGATTATGTAGATAAATTATTACTTACATCATTATCATTGAAGAAACATGTGGATAGTAAAACAAAAATTAAATGTTGATTATGAAATAATAACATTAGTTTAATCTAAAAATCTTTGTTAAAGCATCTAAATAACCCAAAGCAAAGACTGATCCAAGCCTTGGCAATAATTACATTTTTCTCTCCTTTTGGATTGGATAGTGCCGTGCATTCCCCTCTCCCTATTTTTTTCTTGTGCATATTACCAGCAAGCAAAGAGAACAAGTATAAAAACTTAATAGTAAATTAGTAATGGTCAAATGAGATCACAAGCAGTCAAGTCGTTGTAGTATAGTGGTGAGTATTCCCGCCTGTCACGCGGGTGACCCGGGTTCGATCCCCGGCAACGGCGCTCGTTTTTAATCTTTTGGAACTTTTTTTGTTTTTTCAACAATGTCAAACCTCTGGAGCTTAGTATGCAGTTTAAACCTCTTTTATACTCACATTCCGACGACCACTTTGATATCTGAATCATAATCTACTAAGTTGGTGAAATTACATTGATAGTGTTAATTAATTTTTTTAATATCAGTGTAAATAACTTTAATTCTTAAACAGTCCACAAAAATCATTATGATAAAAAAAAAAATAGGAGTAAAAGAAATGAAAGCAACCATCGTTTCATAAACAAATTCATTGTTGCAAACCAACTTTTTATTGGCTCCTTTCTTTTTCTCTTTTTTTTCATTTTTCTTTTTCCTTGGTCTTTCTTAATTTAATGCAGCTACTGCCGCTATAAATTTTATCTCCACAGTTGTACTTCGAAGTACTACTCCGCTAACATTTATCAGGACTAAATCCAACAAGGTTATTAGCCAGGTCATAACTGACACGTGTCCCCTGCTGCTGTATATTTCCAATAATCGAGAATTTTCTATCCTCCGGAGCAAAAGCTAAGCAGAACTTCCCCGACGAGTTCACCGGAACCAGCGTATTCTTCGGATGCAACGACAGCGTTTTACCACCGGTAAAATGAAACGCCACCGTCGGAACCCTCGCCGTCTTCATGCCCGACAAATCATAGCAAGTATCAAACAACATAAAATCCCCATCGGCCGGCAAATCCTGAGCATATTTCACAAACGTGTCACGTAAAGCATTGTAAACGCTCCTCTCAAACCGCGTAACCGCCGTGCCGGAGTCCACAATAATCCCTCCATCACCGTTATCGTCCACCTGAAAAAATTTTGCCGGCACCGATAACATCTCGCCGGCGACGCTAATTCCCTCGAGACCGACGTAGAAAAAAGTACTCCTCTTCGAGTTTTGTAGCAACGGTGCAATTATCGAGTCGCTAGGTCCGGCGGAATTGAACTCCAACGTCGATGATGAATCAGAATCACGGTCTACTAAGCAGTAGGAAAACGACGTCGATTTAATTTGAGACGGAAGAGATAATGTGCCGCCGCCGAGAGCTACCAGCCCACCTGAGCCGATAAATAGCCCTTCGTTATCGTGGCCACAGCCTATAGCAACATTAGAGAATGACGATCCTCCAGAGTTTCCTAACGACACCGTTTCAGTGGCGAACTCTCCAACGGTGAAAGACCCGTCGCCATAGGAGACTTGATAGAGACACGTGCCGGTTGAAGAACATTCCGAGACATGAAGAGCGGAGCACTCGGGTGAGTCGCAAGAGAGGCTAGTGTAGGTGGAGGAATCGGACGGGTTGAAAATTGGATCGGTTTGCTGGTAACATTCGGAGCAGGGTTCACATTGAAGCCATGTAATGTCACTACCAGTGTCAATAGCCATGTAGAATTCCTTCACGGGTTGTCCGAATCCGACCCGAGCAAAATACTCGCCACTTCCTTCACTCACTCCAGAAGTAACAGGGGTCTGGAGTTCATCAAGTTGAAGCATAGTAGTGAGTGAGAAAACTCGGACCGAGTCACGAGCGAGTCGGGAGAGAGTGAGAGATGTGTAGTTTTTGTGTTGGGTTTTTGCAAGAGAGGAACGAGGATAGATTGATACAGAGAATGCAGAAGAAGAAGCATTATAAAGGGGTAGTTTTACTGCTTCTTGTTGGAAAGATTGGAACTTGGGAGAGAAAACATGAAGAGTTTTTTGAATGGAATTTGCAACGTCAAGGATTTGTGAATTATGTGAAGGTGAAGAGAGTGAGCGAGAGAGAGCAAGAGGAAGGAAAGAAACAGAGATGATGAGAATGAAGAAGGAGAAGAAGTGTGCCATTTTTCTTTGCTGTAAAGAAAATGAAGAATGGAATGCAAGAAGTGAGAGCTGGGATTGGATATAAGTAGTAGGAGGAGGAGGAAAATCCGAGAGGTGAAAAAAAGAGAAAGGAAAGGAGCTCACGTCAGGCTTGTATAAGGTTTGAATAGAAAAAAATGCATTAATGGAGGGAAAAAAGCTTTCACACATACTTGATACCTGCTCTAATGGTGGCGAAGATATTACGTGATTTTTTCTCATAGTCGAGTTATCTGATAAGAAGTGACAGGTATTTCGTGAAATTAGTCGAGATGCACGCAAGGTGATCCGGATAGCACAGTCCACAGGTACCGGGAAAAATAATCACTCATCTGTGCATATTGGTGTTAAAATATTACTCTAGTATAAATTGACACCGAGCTAATTGATACTCCCTCCGGTTCAAAATAAACGATTTTTTGGTTATTTTAACACATATTAAGAAATCTACTTTTTAATATTAATTAGCAATGAAGTTGACCATATTAATATTTATTATCTCTTCACATAATAAACACCTCTAACACATACTCCAACATTATTTACTCAAAGGACAATGTAGGGAAAAAATAATTAATTCATTCTTAACTCTGGAAAAATTACTTATTTTGGACCATAAAAAAATGCCAAAAAATCACTTATTTTGGACCGGAGGGAGTATGTTTTAGTCTTCTCTCACTTGATTAATACATATTTTCACTACATTAATTACTTAAGAATAAATGCATATAAGTGTATATGATTAACATTTTTTGTAAGGAAAATATGATGAATAATCTCTTAAAGCTAGATGTTGAGATGGATGCGCGGGCACATTAGGTTAAATAGAATCAGAAATGAGGCTTTTCGCGATAAGGTGACCCCTATTGAGAACAAGATGCGGGAAGAACGGTTTAGGGTGGTTTGGTCATGCAAGGAGGAGGAGCACAGACGCACCGGTGAGGAGGCGTGAGAGGTTGACATTGGAGGGCCTACGGAAAGGTAGAGGTAGGCCAAATAAGAGGCGTGGAGAGGTGATCAGGCAAGACATGACGTAACTTCAGCTGACCGAGGACATGACCCTTGATAGGAAGATACAGAGGTCAAGGATTAGGATAATAGAGTAGGTAATCTAGAGTGTTCATAACAATTGTATTGACACGCAGTCTCGCTTTCTGTTGATAGTAGGTTTTTATGACTAATCGTTGTTTTCATTCATAGTTGATCACCTTATTGTCTTGTTGTTTTTATTCTGCTTTTATATGGCTTTTTGGTACTGTCCCTTCTTGTCTATATTTTTATTAATGTGGTGCTTATGTTTTCCTGAGCCGAGTAAGCCTATTGGAAGGGGTCTGCGTACACACTACCCACCTTAGACCCCAGGTTGAGATATTATCGGGCATGTTGTTATTGTAGTCTCTTAAATCTGGTCAAATTACACCATATAATTCCATGTGAAATCGTCTGGTCTCTATCTTTTTTCATTCTCGTTATTTTGAGGAGAGAATTAGTGATTTGACAACGGAACCAATGTGAGAATACAGATTTTCTTTCTTTGAATGAAGCAAGTCTTTCTTGTACTAGCGGTATAGTAGATTTAGTGGCTTACTTGAGGTGATTTGAAACCTTAATTCCAAGATAAATCTATCAAGTTCCTACCTAATTTTCAACAGGTTAAAATTGATTAAAGGCTCACAACTCACTCTGGTATAACGAAACACGAGCTCTACTTTCTAGTCAACAATCTTTTTATTAAAGCGTATTTCTTGAGTTGAGGAAGGATCTTCCTTTTTTACCGCTGATTTTACTCGGTAGTTTTTAAGTGAGTTGTGTGTGTAAGTAGAACAATTTCTTGTTGAACCATCAACATTTATTGATTAACTCATTATTGGACGTCGTTCTATAGCCAAAATGGAGAAAGAAAAGAAAATACATTTCACCCACAATTCAAACTTGTAAGACTAGAGTTAGATATATTTCTCTGGTTAGTTGCCAATTAATTACCAGCCTATTTATGGTTATGGTGGGTAGTTATTAGAGCAATAAAGAAGTAGAGTTGAGCTGCACACTGCACTTTAAAATTAATGGTTCCAAGTGCTACAAAGAGACTTAATTACATGTAAAGTGACTTTCTTTTGTGTTTATTTTGATCCATTTATTCAACTACTAGTCCAATGCATGTTCTCTTCCCTCAGTAGAACTTTCAGAGAAAAGGGTGTTGGGCTTTAAATTTGGTGTAGCTTAAAGAGGGTGAATGAGAAATGTAAGAAAAATAAAATATTTGAGTTTTCCTCTTTGGCAAAGGAACATTGTCTCATATTGGAGGAAGAAAAGACTTTTGATGGGTATATATACAATTGCTCTTCTTCAAGCTCTTAAAGAGTTAAGAAGAAGGCAAGCCTCGCGCTGTCGTCGTCGGCTTCGTTCAAAGATTGATTGATTAATCTTTTTTGGACAAAATTCATTTCATATTATTTAATTAATTAATTTATTAATTAATGAAAATTCAATCCGGAATAATCTATGACCTTTCCAAAAACAGTGCCAAATAGGCTATAAATATGCCTTGCATCCCAGAATTTTTACTTACTAAATTTTCTGATCATCTTCTTCTTCTTCCGCACGATATAGAAAGTTTAATAAGGAAATTACTTTATTATATTCTGTATTCTATTTGTGGAGATTAAAACATGTGTGGTTTTCTACTCCTTCTGAATTTTACTATTCTGATTTGAAGATATAAAAACTTCATCAGAGCATTGAAATTCAGAAAACGATTTGAAAAACATAAAAACTTCATCGTTTTCTATGAAACAGTATATAAAAACTTAGGTTTTTTATTTATCATACGTATTGTTTATTGATTACAATATTGTTTACTGTTCTGATTTTGCCATTAATTGAACTTTTTTGTTGTTGACATTGAGAAATGGAAATTGATGACCGAAATCCTTCTGCGACTATTGTTGCAACGACGATAGCCTCGTCAAGCCGCATTATTGTTCCACCGACCGAGAAATCGGGGAAATTTTCTGGAGCCAACTTCAAAGGATGGCAGCAAAGGGTGTTCTTTTGGCTTACCACACTTGGTATGCAGAAATTCACTAGTGAAGAGCCTTCAGTGCCTGCTGAGGACATGCTGGACAACGAGAAATTCATGATTGTTGAGGCATGAAAACAGGCAGATCTTCTTTGCAAAGGCTATATCTTAAGCGCTTTAGAGGATGACTTGTACAATGGGTACAATGCGATGAATACTTCGAAAGAATTATGGGACGCACTTGAAAAGAAGTACAAGACTGAAGATGCATGCTTGAAGAAGTTCGTGGTTGCCAAGTTTCTAGACTATAAAATGATAGACAACAAAACTGTTGGAACCCAAGTTCAGGAGCTTCAACTTATTTTTCACGGCCTTAAGGTATGGTCGTGAATGAAGCATTTCAAGTGGCTGCAATGATTGAAAAATTGCCTCCTTCTTGGAGAGATTTCAAGAACTATCTTAAGCACAAGCGCAACGAAATGAAGTTGGAAGATCTTGTGATTCGTCTCAATATTAAGGAAGACAACAAAACATCCGAGAAGAAGTTTCATGAAAATTCAACGATCGTGTGAGCTAATATCGTTGAGGAGATTGCTCCAAAAAGTAAGAAGAGGAAGAGGTCTTTTGGACAAACTAAGGAGCAGAACAAAAAGAAATTCAAGGGCAACTGCTACAATTGTGGAAGAGTTGGTCACAAAGCCCCTGATTGTCGTCTCCCGAAAAGGGATAAGAAGAAGGGACATGCCAACATAGTGGAGAAGAATGATGACATTGATGATCTTTGTGCAATGCTTTCGAAATGCAACTTAGTTGAAAATCCGAAGGAGTGGTGGATTGACTCTAGAGCCACTTGACATGTTTGTGCTGTCAAAAAAGCATTTGCGACTTACTCTATTGCTGGTCGCGAAGAAGAGATTTCCATGGGAAATAATGCAACAGCCAAGATTAAAGGTTATGGGAAGATATTCCTGATGATGACTTCCGGCAAGGTGTTAACGCTCAACAACGTTCTTCATGTTCCTACTATTAGGAAGAGTTTAGTTTCTACTTCTTTACTTGTGAAGAATGGATTCAAATGTGCATTTGTTACTGATAAAGTTGTTGTAAGCAAGAATGAAGTGTATGTTGGAAAAGGCTACCTCACAGAGGGCCTTTTCAAACTCAATGTAATGCGTGTTGACAGTATGAATAAAATTTCAGCTTCTTCTTATTTATTGGAGTCAAATGATTTATGGCATATTCGTTTAGGACATGTCAATTATAAAACCTTGCGGAAGTTAATTAATTTAGAAGTATTGCCTAAATTCGAGCGTAATAAATCGAAATGTCAAATATGTTGAATCTAAGTTTGTAAAACATCCTTATAAGTCTGTTAAAAAGAATTTCAATCCTTTAAACTTAATTCATACTGACATTTGCGATATGAAGTCGACACCATCTCGAGGTGGGAAAAAGTATTTTATTACTTTTATTGACGATTACACTCGATATTGTTATGTTTATTTGCTTAATAGTAAGGATGAATCATTTAAGAAATACAAGAATGAAGTGGAGAATCAATTGAACAAAAGGATCAAATGATTAGAAGTGATAGAGGTGGAGAATATGAATCTCTGTTTGCAGAAATATATTCGGAATATGAGATTATCCATCAAACAATTGCACCTTACACACCTCAATCCAACGGAATTGCGGAAAGGAAAAATCGGACATTAAAGAAAATGATGAATTCTTTATTAATAAGTTCCGGATTACCGCCGAGTTTGTGGG
>ML254373.1:3258-20723 GCA_005239495.1 Nicotiana undulata | reverse complement strand
CGCAGAGTTTGTGGGGGGAAGCTATCCTTACAGCTAACCGAATACTCAACAGAGCACCCCACAACAAAACGCAATCTATTCCATATGAAAAATGGAAAGGAAGAAAATCCAACTTGAAATATTTCAAAGTGTGGTGGTGTCTAGCAAAGGTACAAGTTCCTTTACCTAAAAGGGTTAAAATCGAACAAAAAACTGTAGATTGCGTTTTTATTGGATATGATATAAACAATAAAGCAAGTCGGTTTTTGGTCCATAAATTCGATAATCCCGAGATTCATGTTAATACGGTAATGGACTCGGATAATGCTGAATTCTTTAAAAGCATCTATCCGTATAAAACTGAATGTGAATCGTTAAGTGAAAGACCTAAACGACCTCGGGAAGAACCAAAGAAAAATACTCTAAGTATAGAAGATCCAAGGCGTAGCAAATATCAAAGAACATATACTTCCTTTGGATTAGATTTTGTGACATTCTTTCTTGAAAATGAGCCTCAAACGTTTAAAGCAGTTATGTCGTCTTCTGATTTAGCGTTTTGGAAAGAGGCAGTCAATAGTGAGATTCAATCAATTTTGGATAACCATATATGGGAATTGGTTGATCTTCCTCCGGGAAATAAGCATTTAGGTTCGAAATGGATCTTTAAACGAAAAATTAAAGCTGATGGCACTATTGAAAAATATAAGGCAAGACTTGATGTCAAAGGTTATAGACAAAAGGAAGGCCTTGATTACTTTGACACTTACTCGCCAGTAACAAGGATAACATATATTAGGGTGTTAGTGGCACTAGCGGTCGTGTATGGTCTTGAAAATCATCAAATGGATGTTAAAACGGGTTTCTTAGATGAAGAGTTGGAGGAAAAGATTTACATGGAACAACCTGAGGCTTTTGTGGTTCCTGGTAAAGAAAAGAAAGTGTGCAAACTTGTTAAGTCGCTTTATGGACTTAAACAAGAACCCAAACAATGGCATGCCAAATTTGACCAAACAATGTTGGAAAGTGGATTTAAAATCAACGAGTGTGACAAATGTGTTTACAATAAAAACACTCCATGTCATAAAGTCATTATTTGTTTATATGTTGATGAAATGTTGATAATGAGCACAAGTATGGCAGATATAAATGCTACAAAGCACATGTTAGCTAACAAATTCGACATGAAATACTTAGGAGTTGCTGATGTGATCTTAGGAATCAAAATTCACAAGACTCCACAAGGTACTTGACAATTTCAAGTATTTGGATTTCAAAATTGCCAAGACTCCAATTGACGTGAGTTATGCACTTCAAAAGAATGAAGGTGCAAGTGACTCACAACTGGACTATGCAAGAGTATTGGGAAGTTTGATGTATATCATGAATTGTACGCGACAAGATATAGCATGTGCTATTAGCAAACTGAGTCGGTTTACGAATAATCTCAATCAAATACATTGGATGGCAACGAAACGAGCTTTGGGGTATCTGAAACATACCCAAAACTATGCTTTGCATTATAACAAATATCCCTCCGTGATCGAGGGATATAGTGATGCAAATTGGATCACCGGATCATTTGAAGTTAAATCCATGAGTGGATATGTTTTCATAATTGGGGGTGGAGCAGTGTCTTAGAAATCATCCAAACAAACGTGCATCTCCCGTTATACAATGGAATCTGAATTCATAGCTTTAGATAAGGTAGGTGAAGAAGCTAAATGGCTCCGGAATTTCTTGGAAGATATTCCATTTTGGCCCAAACCTTTGGCACCTATTTGTATACATTGTGATAGTCAAGTGACAATAGGCAGTGCAGAGAGCGTTATGTATAACGGAAAATCTCGTCAGACGGAGACACAATACCCTTAGACAACTACTCTCTAGTGGTGTTATCACAATTGACTACGTAAAGTCAAGAGATAACGTATCGGATCCACTTTCAAAAGGCTTATCTAGAGAGGCAGTTGAAAGATCATCAAAGGAAATGGGATTAAGGCCTAGGACAAGTCATCGTGGCGGTAACTCTACCTAGCAGACTGGAGATCCCAAAATCTAGGTTCAAAGAGATCTAACAAAGTTATGAATGACGATTTAATATTGTCAAATAACTCCACTCATTCTCGTGATGAAGACAATGTTCAAAAATTGAGGTAAAGAATTAAGGCTTTTTGATGAGTCAATAAAGCTTAAAGCTTTTTAATGATTTGCTAAGTCTGGCAGGATATGACCAGATAGTGTGTCTATAGGATTGCACGTTTAGGAATCACCTATGTGAGTGTGAAGTATAAATCGTTTCAAGGGGAATGAAAGTAAAGGCCCATTCCCTAAGCACTCATGAAATCAGGCGGTGTTCATGACCGAAACGAACACAACCGTGAGAACCATAGATGGTTAAGGATTGATTGTGTGACTTATGTTGTCTAGGTATACAACAAAGCTTAGCATTTCAAAGATATCAAATCTACCAATTGACCGAGTATATCCGATATAAGTTCACTACGGAAAGTTCAAAGGGAAACCTACTTATCCAGATGCAATTAATTCTTGCATGTAAAACACACACGCGTCCGTGCATTCCTTTATTTTTTATAGCCATTCCCCATTCATGTGGGGGATTGTTGGGCTTTAAGCTTGGTGTAGCTTAAAGAGGGTGAATGGAAAATGGAGAGAAAATGAAATATTTGAGTTTTCCTCCTTGGCAAAGGGACATTGTCCCATATTGGAGGAAGAAAAGACTTTTGATGGGTATATATACAATTGCTCTTCTTCTAGCTCTTAAAGAGTTAAGAAAAAGGCAAGTCTCGCGCCGTCGTCGTCGTCACTCGCTCGGCTCGGCTTCGACTTCGACTTCGGTCAAAGATTGATGATTAATCTTTTTGGACAAAATTCCTTTCAAATTATTTAATTAAATTAATTAACGAAAATTCAATCCGGAATAACCCATGACCCGACCCGATCCAGTCCAATCCGTTTTCTTTCCCGGATTATTTAAAATCCATTTTCTAATTTTTCCGCAATATTCCCACTTGTTCCAACAGCTATGGTTGTTCTGAAAGATTGCAAACCTTTTCAGAAACAGTGCCAAATGGGCTATAAATATGCCTTGAATCCCAGAATTTTTACTTACTAAATTTCTGATTATCTTCTTCTTCTTCTGCACAATATTTTCCAGTGTGTTTTATGACCATTGAGTGGTTCGCCGTTCACCAGAGTTTTTGATACCAATACGCTGGTGAGTTAAATCGTTCTATCCTGGGAGGATAATATTCCAACACCTCGAGTACTTTAGGGAAATAATTTTTTTAAGGACGCATTGTGCATTCAGTGGGCTCGATTTATTCCTATATTGTTTTCAGAATTTATTTCGTTAAACTGGTGTTACTAACTTTCTGTTTCTGTTTGTATATTTCAGAAAGTTTAATAATTTAATTGTTTATTACAACAATACAGATTAAATAACAAAGGGTTCGTTTCCAAGTATCACAGTATAATTCCGTATACTTAAATTTTGTGGCAAACAAAAAGACAAAGAGAAATAGAGGAAATTTAAGAAGTCGCCATTAAATTGAATAATCACTATGAAATTTTCTTGCAAGATAAACAAATAGTACACAACATCCCAATCCATATTCATTTGCAATTATACTGCTTTATTAACTGTACTAGGTCGAGATATCAACTAGTGATAAGCCGTACTGCTATTACTATCAAATTTCAACTAGCAGTAGTAAGCCAAGTATCGAAACAAGATTACAGAAAAGACACTTATTTTGTAATATTGACTTGTTCAAGCATAATATTCTTGTTTAATCTATTTGTTGAATGTTGCATCTGTTGATGCTGCAGATTTACTAGAATAATTAGTTATTTAGTTATAGGAAAAGTCTGCTATTTTAGTTTACTAGAATAATCAATTATTTAGTTGTGGAGATGTCTAATACTCTGATTTACTAGAATAATTAGTTATAGGATGAGCCTACTACTTTGTTTAAATGGTTATTAGCCTATGAGATAGTAAAATTTTGAGAGACAAACTTTAAATAAATTTGTTTTTCATACAGTTGCATCTGTTAATAAGAAAAACTAACACCACTGGTCTTTTTAGATTGTCTTACGGCTTGTTACCTGTTTTACCAAAAATGTAATAAACACTTTTATGAAAGAAACAGAAGGTTAATCCTATGCAAACATAATTAACTTTAGATCTGAATGAAGTGACTCACAATAATCATGCAAGATTGAGTTTTCACTCGTCTTTTCGGCTATAAACAGATATCAAATAATGAACGATAAGCTTACGTCTTCGGAGCAATATCTGATGCTCGTACGAACAACAAAAAGGGAATAATGCTATTGATACTTATGCGATCTATCCCCGTTGAATTAGCTGTGAAACCCTTCCTTATCAGCTACTGGGATCTCCTCTCTTAGTCTTGTTAGAAATTTTCTTCTATTCTCTTCTCCTTCCAAAAGAAGAATCCCCCCTTGCTTTGTTCTCTTATCTCCTATTTATATCCCTCGCTTATTCATTTGTCCAGTGGTCTTTTACCAGCAGGTTCTCCATTGATCTTGCTTTTTCCTCTTCGCCTCTTGGCGGTCCTTTTGCCGTCGAGCTCATTACTGACCAGACTTTAAGCAAGGTCGAGATGGTTGGCGAGGTCGTACTCTACGAGCGTGGGCACGACTCGATCGACCCCCTATCGTTTCTATATCATGTTGATCTTATGGATAGATTTTGACCCATACATTACCCAGATTGAAGTGGAAATATTATTCATATCCTCAAGCTTTTTATTTGAAAAATGAGCCGCTATATTTTTTCTCTTTTGAATGTATTTACCCCTATGAACCGGATGTAAAGAAGTCTTTCTATTTGTTGGAAGGCTTATATATAATACATAACCGAATGAATGCTTATAGTGTATCTATATAAGTGAAAATGAAAAAGACTCTTCAAATAAATGAGAAGGTGCTCTCTCATGTAGATTGTGTTTACGTGGTTCTAGTGGATCACCTCGCAGCAGATTAAAGTTGCTCATAAAATCTGCTTCAAGGTGATCCGCTGAAACCATGTAAATTAAAATCACAGCAGCTGCATATATTCAGTAATGAATAATGGAAGAAATGAAGGCGGGATTGAATATAAGTAGTAGGAGGAGGAGAAAAAAAAGAAGAAATTCCCTAAGGTAAGCAAAGAGAACAGAAATTAAGAGCTCACAATATTTTTATTTACAAATGGTATTTCTTGAGTCCAAGAAAGAATCTCTCTTTATTTCCCTGTTTTTCCTCTGGTAGTTAGAACAATGAAGTAGAGTTGAGCCGTTGAGTGCAAAAGAATTCAACTCAGACATCAGCTAATTCTACTTGAGATTAGTCACACTGCTATTACTATCAAATGTCAACTATTACGAAGGAGTGCGGTTCGTTCGAGCAACCAGCAAGACACTTACCCATATCTTACCATTTTCTTGGAATTATCCACTCATAGCACGATGAAAGTGACCAATAATAGCACAATGTGCTGCTACAATGGCTCTTTATTTTTTTCTTGAAACAGAATATAATAAAAAATGAAATAGTCTATATCTTGTATCGATCATAAGATCACTCTATGAATAGGCCGACAATTAGTCGGTTCTTGATTGGCAGGGAAGGAATATAACTCATGGGTGATAATATTACTTTGGTTCTAGCAACTAATGTATCAACTGCAATTCTTTTGCATACCATTTTCCCCCGCAACTTTTGAAATGCGTGGTTGGGTCCAGGGGCGTATGTAGCGTATAGGTGACGGATTCAACTGGACCCATAACTTTCGTTGTGAAGCATAAATTTATGTATAAAAACTACTAAAATTGCAACCGATAATAGATTTGAACCCATAGCTTTAAACAAGTAATGAGTTCAATGTTAAAAATCTTAAAGACACGAACATTTAGGGTTTAAATCCTGAATCCGCCTCTGGTTGGATCTGTACAAGTAAATAGATAAGCAGTTAGGCACTAGCTTTTATACTATCAAGTCATCTAAAAAATAACAATAGGTAATTCAGTGATATTAGTAATCTGAAAAACAAGGCATGTTACCTGCTGCTACAAGTAAAAATAAACTGATTATCGATTGTCTAATTTACACTGTAAGTGTGCATGTAAGTTATATCCTTTCACCCAAACGGAGTACCCGGGCCACCAAAATCTCCCTTGGAGTGGGAGGAAGATGTTACGCGCACTTGGTCAATCCAGGAAAGACTGCCTTCTTGTGATATTGTTTTATTTTCCTAGAATTTGATGTAATTTGGTCGCAGATACGGTGGCGGAGCCACCTTATAGTAAGGGGTGTCAAACGATACCTTTTTGCGGGATAAATACACTTGGTAGGTAGGTAAAAGAAAATTTATATGTATATATGCTGTGTATTAACTCCCTTTAATTTTCTGGTATATTTATTTTTATATATTTTGACACCCCTTAATGAAAATTTTGGCTCCGCCACTGCAGAGACGTGCTTGAGACCAGTACAAATACTAGCAACTTTTTAGGTTGAGAACATGTTACATATAAGCTGAAAGTAGTAGGCAAATCAAGCCTACAGTAGGTACGAAAAAAAGTTGCTGAGAGTCCTTCAAACGTCCTCCAATCTAGGGGGAAGTGCACGGTTAGCCACTAATAACACATGTATTTATTTTAAAGCCACTGTTTAAAATGTCTTTAGTCTTTAGCCACTGCTTTAATAAACTTTAACTGTCCGGACGAAAATACCCTTTTACTCATGTCCTTAACTTTTGAACTTAACTTCAGGACTACATATCCTTAACTTTTGAACTTGTAACTCTAAGTTTAAGACTTCAGGACTACATGTCCTTAACTTTTGAACTTGGAACTCTAAATTTAGGATTTCATGACTACATGTCCTTAACTTTTGAACTTAACTTCAGTACTACATGTCCTGAACTTTTGAACTTGTAACTTAGTTCAAGACCAAATGTCCTTAACTTTTGAACTTCGAACTCAAACTTCAGGACCAAGTGTCCTTAACTTTTGTATTTGTAAGTCAAAGTTGAGGAACAAGTGTCATTAACTTTTGAACTTGTAAGTCTAAGTTAAGGACCTATTGTCCTTAACTTTTGAACTTGTAACTGTAAGTTAAGGACTGCATGTCCTTAACTTTTGTACTTGTTAGTCTAAGTTCAGGACAAAGTGTCCTTAACTTTTGAACTTGTAACTGTAAGTTAAGGACTGCGTGTCCTTAATTTTTGTACTTGTTAGTCTAAGTCCAGGACAAAGTGTCTTTAACTTTTGAACTTGTAAGTCTAAGTTCAGGACCTATTGTCCTTAACTTTTGAACTTGGAACTCAAACTTCAAGACCAAGTGTCCTTAACTTTGGAACTTGTAAGTCTAAGTTAAGGACCTATTGTCCTTAACTTTTGAACTTGTAACTGTAAGTTAAGGACTTAAGGACTACATGTCCTTAACTTTTGAACTTAACTTCAGGACTACATGTCCTTAACTTTTGAACTTAACTTCAGGACTACATGTCCTTAACTTTTGAACTTAACTTCAGGACTTTAGACTACATATCCTTGACTTTTGGGAAGGAATTGCATTTCCTGTTTACTCATCACTCTTTTTCTTATTTTCACAACTTTAAGATCTAAAAATAAATTCAAGGAGCTAAGAGCAAATAAACCCTATTACATTAGACTCACTACAAAGAAAAACAATGATTCTGCCACAAGAGAAATGGCAGAAGCATAATAGCTTCAACGTCAACCAAACTTTAAACAAAAAAGTAGAGATTTTTAACATGTTTCGACATAGCAGTGATTTGTACTAGGAGAACACCATAGAATACGAAGTCTTTATGTTTCGGCGTATTCCGTTTGGGAAGAAAAGGGTAACACTATCTTTTCATTTTAATTTTAATAGATTAGTGCCTACTTTTGCTCAATATTAAAAATGCTAGATAAAAAGTAAATATCACTTTAAAATATGGCTACCCCACACAATTTTTACTCCAATCTAGTAGGCCAAATGCATACACAACCCATTAAACTTGGTCCAATTTTTCATTTTGTCATTTTAACTAAGTCTTGTTCCATTTTGGCCCTCCAACCCTATTTTTTTTGTTCCACTTTAATACAAAATATTGACTCTAGTAAAAAAAAAAGTAGCGCGTGATTTCACACAAATCTGATGTGTAATTACATCCAATCAAATATTGCCATATTAGCCATGTCAAACGGGTAATACACCATATCCGGACCCGACCCGACCCGACCCACAACAACCATTTAATTCCTAAACCCTATGGTCCGAACCCGACTCACCAAAACCAGTAAAGAATACGCCTTTCACCTTCACTGCCCGTAAAAATGGCTTTCACCTTCATTGTTCCTCCAACACCCCTTCCACCGTAAAAATACCTAATCCCTAGCTTTTGATTTTTGATGGTTTCTTCATGAAGACGTGATTGAGATTTTCATCAAGTATTTCTTGCTGGCCGTCGATTTTCACCAACTATTTCACCAACCCGTCGATTTTGTGTCGATCTTCATCAAGTATTTCTTGCGAATGTTGTGGTTCTTGTACTGGTAAGTGTCGATTTTCTATGCATTATTGTTTTTTGGACCTATTTTTTTGTCTAGGTATATTTGTAAATTGATACAAAAGTTATTTGTATTAAATAAAAACAGTGTGTGTATAACTGTTGGTAATCGTCTCTTTCTTCTTTTTTATGTCAGATTAAAGTTAAAAAAATGACAGAGTATTATATTATTGTTTGTTTCCACCATGGTGGAACTTTTATCAAAGCGTCTGACCTGAAATACATTGGTGAGAGAGAAACGAAGGTAACTCCTATTGACAAAGACCACTTTTCTGTTGTCGAGTTGATTAATTATTCAAAGGATATGGGGTACGAAACTGTTGGGGGATTCTATGTATATAACTCTAATTCCAATGGTTTTGTTTTGTTGGAAAATGACAACCAGATTTTAAATATTGTATCTCAGCTTAAACATGGTGCTTTTCTTGATTTGTTTATTAGTCATGTAGGTTTGCTGGAAGAAGGGGTCCCATTTGGCTTAGACAATTCAATAAATAAGGGGTCTAGGGCAACATTAGATCTGGAGAGTAGTGAACAGGTACAAACTGCTGTAGAAAACCAACCTCTCATTGAATAGGAAGAAAACTCTAATTTAGGAGATGACAATACTATTTTGCCTTCAGATCTGGAGAGTAGTGAATCTGAATTAGATGTTATTCCTGAGGAAGATGATACTGAGTTAGATGATGAGCGTAGAGCCTTAAGGCAATAAAGAAGAAGAAAAAACAATCAAAGCCCAAAGAAAAAGAGGAAAAATCCTACTCCCACACCAGAGGTTGAGTTAGGAGAGGCTGGAGCAGACAAAGGGTTTGATGACATTGAGAGGACAAACAAAAGAGACAAGTATGCTTGAAGATTAGGGGGGATGAGGACTATTACAGTAGTTCAAATATTGGAAGTGATGATAGTAGAGATGAGTTGGATGTTCTAGCTGAAAGGGGTGTTGACTTACCAGCTAGAAAGAAGAGTAAAAAATTAAGGTTTGATCCAGATTGTAAAATAACTATATTTGAGCTTGGTATGGTCTTTGAGAATGCTATGCAATTTAAGAAAGCAGTGCAATCTTATGCTATAGAGTACAAAGTTCAGCTAAAACTTAAGCCTAATGAGAAGCACATATTAGAGTAAAGTGTAAAAGCAAAGGGCTATGTACATGGGAGCTATATGCAAGCACTGACAGAGATTCTGGGGACTTTATTGTGAAAAAATACCAACCAATTCACAAGTGCACTACCAAAAATAAAAACAAGTTGTGCACTTCCAAGTATATTGCACATAAATACAAATACAGTATCATATCGCAACCAAATATAAAATTTTAGAAAATTAAGGAGTGAGATCAAGAGGGGTTATATATGGGAAGGACTATCAGTTATAGAGCTAAGTGTATGGTACTCAAGCAGTTCATGAGATACTGGACGTTGGAATTCTCTAGGTTGTGTGACTATGTTAATATCATTAAAAGCACAAATATTGGAAGTTCTTGTTTGATCAATTGGGCCACAACAAAACTTCTTGTAAATCAGTGGTGATTGTTACTTTATGTTATTTTATTTTTATTGATTTTGATGTGTCAATGACTAAATTTTGTTGTTTTGTAGCCTGCATCCACTTCCTATCAACCAAGTCAACAAACTCAACCATCTCAACCAATCCACCAGCTCCAATACCATCATCTCAAACTAGCAATCCACCTTCAATGTGTAATGACACATCCGCAGTGAGAAGAAGTATCCAAAATCAGTCTACTGGTATATGCAGAGGAAGGGGTAGAGGTTTGGGATTTAAAAGGCGAAGGCCAGCAACAGGTTTTGGAGTATATACAGACATTAGGAGTGGAAGAACAATTATCAATGTAAGCTTGTACTGACATATTACTTTGCTTTGATTTTTATCATTCTAAGTTGTGACTAATTTATATTATTTTGCAGCCCGGTATACCTTCTGAGAGAGTGATAACACCTAGAAATTACAAAGATACATCTGCAACAAATACAGATATTGGATTTAAGCCTCGTGTTCTCAAATGGAAGGGGGAAAATGCAGTAACAACTTCTCAACTGCAGCAGATGCGAGCAACAAGGAATATAGGGTTTTCTCAACAGCAAATGCAGTAACAATTTCTGTGGGGCTTGTGTTATGCAAAACCACTGTTTTGTGTTTTGTGCAAAATCAGTTTGTGTTATAGTAAATGCAGTAACAGTTTGGTTATTTTGTTTGCAAAAAAGTGCACTATTTGTGTTATTATCTGATTTAAAATTGAATTAGCAAAACAATGTTAGTTCCAGTTTGTGTTATTTTTTCATTTGCAAAACAGTGTTATTTCATTTTGTGTTTCATTTCATCTGCGAAATGTTGTTGGCTCATTTTGGTTCCGGTGTTTCATTTGGATTCCAGTGTTTCATTTGTGTTTCATGCTGCGAAATGTTGTTGCGAAATTTTGTGTTTCATTTTGATTCCAGTTTGTGTTATAGGATCATGAATCTTCCTAGCTTTGTAAGAAATGGTGTTTTAAATATCCAGAATATATATGCGAAAAATAGCATGAATTCCATAACAGTGTGAATGTATCAAATTACATCAATAAAAACCGGGAAAATCTGGCCAATTCCATAACATGAACGCAACAAGAAACACAACTAACTTCTTCCACCTAGCCAACTTTGCATCTCTTTCTTTTACTTTGTTTAGAAAACCATAAATAACCTTGTTCGTTTGAGCTGAAAACTCATCATCATGACATCTAAAGTAGTTGCAACCAAGCTGTAAAACACAAGAAAAAAAGAAGATAAATCAATGTAAACAAAGACAAGAAAATGAAAACACTAAAAATGAAATCCGAAAATGGTTCACTTACTTTGTCAAATTTACACCCATAAAAGCGACGACCTGGATTTCTTGGTGTCCATGATACTTTCAATTCAACTTGAAATCCACAACAAGAAATATCCATTCCATTGTGAGAAACTAATTTTCTTTGAGACATGAATTCACTTCAAATCTCTAGCTTAGATGAAATAAACCCTTTGAAATTTGAGAGTAAAGATGGGGCAATGGGAAATATATATATAAATATAAATATAAACGTGGGCAATATAAAAGTGAGGTGGCACCTCTCAAAAGCCAAGAAACATATTTATCTTTTTTCTCCCTTTTTTAGGGGTTTCCATCATTTTTAACGGAAAATGCCTAAAAATGCCATTGAACTTTCAGAAAAGGATCATCCATGCCATCCGTTAAAATTTTGCACAATCCATGCCATTGTCGTTACATTAATGGCTCACCCATGCCATTAATGAACTAACGGCAGCTAATATTTTTATTTATTTATTTTAAACCTCCCTATTTCCACTTGTAATATTTTCATTCGTTATATTTAGGTTACCAGGGTTAAATCTACTAACTCACATAAACCCCATCGGTTAATTTAACCCAAGTAATAAACCCAACCCCTAAACCCAAACGCTCCCCTTTGCAAACGCTTTCCCCTCTGCAATTCTTCCCCAAATTAACAAAAACCCTAAAACCTCCATTAAATTCAATTTCTTGCTTCTCCTTTCTGAAAAAAGAAAAACCTATCTCTCTAGCGCATCATTCTACGTCTCTCCCAAAGTAACCTTTTATTGTTAATAGGTTCAAAATGTCAGCTGGTTCAAGCGGCTCAATTGAATCAAAGAGGAAGTATCGATGTGGGTTTGTAGCGCATCATTTTACCGCTATGACTCCTATGAACTGTGGGAGACGTTTTTACAAGTGTCCATTGCCTGAAGTGAGTATAATTTACATAATGCAATTCACAATTTTAGTGTGTAATGTTTTTTTATTGGTACATTATAGATGATTTTATTGTACGTTTACTTGGCAGAAACAAGGCTGTGGGTATTGGGAATGGGACGATGTTGAATTTTCCCCGCGAGCTGTAATCGTTATTAGTAGTCAAAGGAGAAAATTGGAAGCTTTTGAAATTGAAAGAAATAGGTTGTTGAAGAAGATAGATGAGTTACAAGCTACTGTTGTTAATGATGCTTCAACGATAAGAGAGTTGAGGGAAAGATTGGACTTGAAGCCTTTGCTATTGAGGATAACTTGAAGATTGTGGAGTTGAGGGAAAAAGTATTCCGGCAGTCAATTTTCTTGATTTTGTTGTTCGCTTGCCTTATTGTTCTCATGGCAGCATGGACTACGAAATGATCCATATAATGATCATTCCTTAGAATTCTATAGTTTGGTCTTTTGTTAGGTATATGTTTGTGCTATGTAATTTTGTCTTCAATCTTTCCGAATCATGTAATAGCGTATGTTTTGAACTTGGTTTTACATTGTGTTATGAGGATATTGAATGAAGTCTGGGTGTTCCATGACATTGCGTATTTTTTCATGTTTAAGGGCATGATTGCAAGTTGCAGATTTGTTATATATGATAGTTGTCGAATTTTCTTGAATCCGTATGGTTTCAATTTCACAGGAAACAAGACATTTGGTATTCTTGACTTTTAATTGCCAAAAAGAGTTTTCTTGACTTCTTTGAAAAATCTGTGGTAATAAATTTTACAGTATAAAGATGTTCTAAAATTTGAATTGCTTAACTATGCAAATCTTTAGAAAAAGAGGTTTAATATGATTGAACATATTGAAGCACTTTGTTTTCCTGCTTTCTATAGAGGTTTAATAAGCAAAAAAGAGCACAATGTTTTCCTGCTATCAATAAGTGGATGACTGGACATTATAAGAACTGCACGATAAGATAGAACATTACATAGATACAACAACTGAAAATAACTAAAAACAGTAGTTGATTACCATAACTTAACCTTTAGATAAACAATAGTTGAGCAGATTTTTTTTACAAAAAACAGTAGCTCAACATTACATAGATAGAACAACAACTGATAATTACCAAAAAAAGTAGATGAACAGTACATAAAACAACAGCTGATTACCAAAAACAGTAGCTAATTACAAAGACCAGAATGCACTAAAAACAGACTGCACAATGAAGTAGTTTTCTAATCATCTACTGGTTGTCCTTGGCCCTTCCTTGCCTTCATTTTGTACTTCTTTTTTCTAACTTCATCTTGTAGTTGGCTTGATGTAATTGCTGATTTTCCATTCCAAGTAGCCTTTGTGGGTGAATAAAGGTAGGTTAATTGGTGTTGATGCACCTGTTTCATCTCCAGTAAACTGGATCCTTCTCGTACCAGTTGCATTCATATTTACCTTCCTCATGGCCAGTCTTGTGTCAGTCTCAAATATAATCATTGGCCTAATTATTGGGTCTTCATCATCTCCAACATCAGGTCCATAACTGCTGGCCTCTTGTGTTCCAACTTCAGTTTCAAAGAATGCTTCACCAAACACTTGTGTTTCATCTTCAGAAGATGTCAATGTGGGGTATTGTCCACAACTTTCATCTTTTTTGAACTAGGTCCAGCACCACTACCCTGCAAACCAAGACAATAATTAGTAAGGAATCTATCAAAATTGTAATTATCCCATATACAAGAAAAAATGTTTACCTTGTGACATCCTCTTGCATTATGATTTCCGTCACCACAATTTCTGCATGTCATTATAAGTCCCTTCCTTGAACTACTCCACTCACCTTTCCTCTTCAATGCTTCATCAGCAACCCTATTCCTTTTTACTTTGGGTCTTCAAACCAACTTGACAATTTCAGGTGGCTCCATGGCATGACTAGGCAGTACATCCCAGAATTGCACCCCTCTAACCGGCTGAATTTTGGGCTTGTATGTTAGAAAGTAAGCCTCCTTGCTATACCACCAGTGTATTTGTGTCACTGGATCAATCTTCTCATGCATCAATGCCTTAATAGCATGGGGACAAGGTTCACTGTATGTTTGTCATTACCTTCTGTGATTTCATAGCCATTGTCTCCATTGAAATTCAAAGTGCAACTATGAGAAATTGACCTATAGTCATTGTACAGCTTCATACATGGTGGACTGAAGTTGTCATTCCAGCTCATAGCTTTGCCTTCATACTCTGCAAGCCTTTCCATTACCTTGATCCTAATGGTCTCCAACATCTTGATAATTGGCATATGTCTAGCATCTAGGATCCATGCATTAAAGGACTCCGTAAAATTGTTATCCACCATTAGATTTTTACATTGTGTATCAAAGTATGCCCTACACCATGCTCTTGGTGGATAGTTGATCAAGTCCCTTGCAGCCTCCTCTGACATCCCCCCAAGTTTCAACAGCATGTCTTTAAACTCTTCTTCATAAGTACTCCAAGCACACCACCACATCAACTTCCTCATTTCCCTACTCCTCTATTTTTTTAACCAGTTGGCTTCAATGTGCCTTGCACAATACCTTTGATGAGCATCAGGTAGTACAGTGCTCACAACATCTAACAAACCCTGTGATTGAACAATAGACAACACAATGAAAACAGAAGACAATAGACAGTGCTCCATGGCATACTGTTTTGTAACAGATTCAAGATGGCATACAGTAAACTTTCATGCAGAAATGAAAACAGAACACAATAGTACAATACTCCATATTTTGTTCTTGAGTTTTTGAAGGCAAAAATTTATGTTTAATCCACATGACTCATGAATATAAGTTTAAATCTATCACTTCTGCTCATTTCATGTGTTGTGTGAAAGATGAGGATAGTGTTCTGTTTTAGAAGTCAAAACTTTCAAGCTTTTAAAAAAAAAAAGAGATTGTTAGAATTCGTGCATGTTGGATTAAATCTTTGACTTATTGCTTGATGACAATTAAATCTAAACTTGCTATGGTTTTTTAGAACCTTCATTATTGAATATAGTTATTTTGTAATGACACTAAGATGAAATTTGAATTTTATAGACCTAAGCCTAGCTACTGCTAAAGTTTTCTTTTGACATAGCCCCCTTAGATATTAAAAACAATTTGTTAAAATACATGTGCCTTTAAACTAGGGATAAAATTGACTAGTAGACTAACAGATTTTAAAAGACATATTAACTACTGCAAACTGCATTGACAGAAATGATTTTGCATACTATTTTTGCAAACAACTGTTAGAGCTATCTTTAAACTAGGGATAAAATTGACTAGTAGACTAACAGATTTTAAAAGACATATTAACTACATGATCAGTGATTAAACTAAGAGCTAACAGTTACACTGTTTTATACATACTATTATCAACAGAAGAACTGAAAAACAGACTATATAAACAAAACCTGTAAAACTAACACAACAAATTAAGAAAGAGAATGAATTGCTAACAGAAGAAATGGTACCTTTTGCATGTCAGATATAAATGTGACTCCAGCCCCATTATTTAGGTCCAATGACATCTTGAGAAGCTCAACAAACCAACTCCATGTCCTGCTTGTTTCCTTGTCAACAACTGCCCAAGCAAGTGGATAGAATTGATTCATAGAATCTTGTCCCATTGCCACCAACAGCTGACCCTTATATTTACCCTTCAAGAAAGTACCATCCAAACCAATAAGTGGTCTCAATCTACTTTTGAAGCCCAATTTCAAATCTTGGAAACATATGTAACATCTCAAGAACTTCCTTTTTCCTTGTTCCAAAGCATCCTTTGATATGTTGATTGCAACATCACTCCCGGGATTTGACAATCTAAGTTCTAGAGCATAGGCTTCAAGCTTGTTATATTCATCCTTGAAACTCCCATCTAACTTCTCAAGGATCATCACCTTAGCCCTTTTAAGCTTAGATATTGTCACATTAAGGTTAAAATCATTCTCTAATTCCCCTCTCATATCCTTAATAGTGTACTTGGAATTGTTTTGTAATTTACTCTTAAAGTATTGTGCTAATGTCTTAGCATCTGCTCTTGGATTTTTGTAACAAGGATTACAATTATGTTATGGCTTCAAGTTTTTGATACTAAACTCATTAGTCTTTTTATCCCTTGAGATAAAATATCCAAAAGGGCATCCAACATCACAAATATACCTAGCCCTAGTAGGATATGTTTTTTCAATCTTCACCCCATACCCATTAGCAAGCATAATAATTCACTACCCTTCTAACTTCCACAATATCTTTAAAAGTCATGCTCTTTTCCAACTCCTTAAAGTTCTCCAACCTATCACTCACTACCTTCCCCTTTTGTTTGCTAATAACCTCAAGTCCTTCAGAATCATATTGAACATCAGATGGAGCATCAACATCAAAGTCATAATCCCCAATAACATGCTCATTTTCAGATACCGCTTCACCATCTACATGGAATGTTTCAGTATGTTGCAGAATACTTTGAGATTGGACAGTCGACTCTAACTCATCTACAACAAACAAGTTTATGATTTTTAACTTATATAGAACCTCTAACAAGAGATTGTAATGCCCTGATACCATTATCTCCATCAATGGTATAGAACCCACCCGACGGCCCAACAACTAAAAGTTGTTTCACTTCAATAAACCCTAAAATTTTTGTGAACTCTTCACATAAATCTTTATAAGAAAATAAATCCGGGTCAAACCTATTCCACATATGGACCATCCTCTTATTATACAATAATTCCGGAGAAATGACCCATTCGCCCCCATAGTTGAAATACACGTCCACTGAGTCGGTCATGCTTCACTAAATAAACCTCACATGCAAAAGGAAAACAAAATTACAAATTCAGGGAATAAATCAGAATTAAAGAAAATAGACAAAATTAATTAAACACAAATTTGAGGGGGGGCCGACATAGAAAAGAACAAAAAACTAAAATTAGACCCCACATGCACAACATTTTAACGACAAACACCAAAAAACTAAAATTATACCCCACACCCACATGCAAGAGGACAATTTAAAATTGAATTTTAACAAAACCCTAGAAATGCTGGGGGGGGGGGGGGGGGGGCCCCAAAAAAAAAAAAAAAAA
>ML254372.1:0-78461 GCA_005239495.1 Nicotiana undulata | reverse complement strand
TTGAATAGATTAATTGTTTGGGTTTAATTTAGTTGATAGTTAATCATAAGTCCATGTGGGTACAATATCTTGACTTACAATCCTATATTACTCGTCGACCACGTATACTTGCGTGTGCGTTTGGGAACAACAAGTTTTTGGCGCCGTTGCCGGGGACTTAGAAATTAACTATTCTACTAGATTGAATTTTTTCTTTTGTCTATTTACGTTTTTACTTTTTATTTTTTATTTGTATCTTAATTTAATATTTTATTATCTTTCTTGACATGGCATCTTGGAATGATAATTGGTTGAATAGTGGTTATTCTTATTATGACGATCCTTGTAAATTTTGTGGAGGACCACACATGTGGCAATATTGTCCATCTCAATTTAATGTGTGGAATTTTTGTAATGTGTGTGGTTGTCAAGGTTGCCATTGGGATGGTTGCCCTAGTTCTTATTATCCCTCTCAGAGCTTTTATATTGTAATATTTCTAATAATGTTAATGAGTTTAATAGGAGCAAGGAAGTGGAGGTTATGGAAAGCGTGGCTCGTATTATGGACTTGATGAGACAAGCAACGGAGAAACGGAACATGATAGCCGAGCAACAAGATGAAAATCGAAACACTATGCAAAGGATTAGTGCAACACTCATGAGAATGACTGCCGAGGTGGAGGAAGTGGCTAAAGAGAGCGAGTTCCAACCAGAAGATGATTTTGAAGAAGCAAATATAGTGAGCCAATCTTGGCTAGAGGAACAAGCTCAACTGATAAAGTCTCACGAGTTTATCCGTGATGGTCTTTCAAATATGACTGAACAAATGATAGAAGGAAGAACTAAGCTTAGGCAAGAGATAGACCAATTTGGCTCAGATATCCATGACCTGCAGGCTCAATTGAATAAAAAGGTTGAGGCGCCTAATGTCCTACAACCAATTTTTATGGATACTGGCCAACTTTTGGGGCGGAAAGAGGAAATCCAAATATTCGACCAAAATATTAGTAATGATGCCAAGGTCGATGCATAGTGCAAAGTTGAGGATGTCAAAAATAATGTAGTTTTGGAGTTGGGGCGCATTGGACCTCATTCTAACCATTTTTAAATATTGTGTTTGGTTGGTGACATGGGAATTGATCCAGTCGAGCATATGAAGGAGTCAATAAAAAAGGAACAAAGTGCTTATATTCTGAAATTTGTGATGCCAAGGAGACAAAATGACATCCCTCACTTAAGGGCCAAGAAGTGCAAGATGTGATACCTATTGCTTGGTTCCTTTATTTTTACACCACCACCCCAGGAACGTGATAAAAAAATTGATGCAAAATTGGGGGCACAATTTATATCCTCAAAGTGGAAGGAAAAGTGGTGAAGTGATGATGTTGTGCCGCGACGTTAAATCAGGCGCTTCGTGGGAGGCAACCCATGATAGTATTTTCTTAACATATTTTTGAGTGTGTAGGGCAGTTGTGGAAGTGTGTTGAGCAAAAGCCTGTGGCATAGAAAAAATCTGGTAAGGTGAAAACGAGGTTAAAACTAAATAAAATTCAAAACCGAGCTGAAACCCTCGGAAGATCGTCACCGCGGTGCGACCGCAGTGAAAGACCCCCTCTGAACCTCGGCGCGACTGTGGTGAAAGACCCTCTCTGAACCTCGGTGCGTCCGCGGTAGAAAAAGCTCTCTGAATCTCACCGCGGTCGCTGTCGACCGCGGTGCGACCGCGGCGAGCCACTTCCAGCCCAGGTACGTCTGAAATTTTTTTTAATTTTTTTTCTTTTCCTTTTATTTCATTTTTCTTCTCCGTCTCCGACTCCGAGTGAACTCCAGGGAAGTTTCCTTATCCCTCTGTGCTTTTATTTTCATTTGTCATGAGGACATGCCATATTTTTAAGTGTGAGGTGGGAGACTTAATTGTTGTTGTTGTATAATTGTACTAGTTATGTGACTTGTGTATATTTGTGGTTTGTTCTAGTTGTGTTTTTTTAATTCGCCTTGAACCGAAGACGGACACCTCTCGACGGGTCTCTTGAGGGTTTAAGTCGAATATCAAAAAAATAAAATTATAAAATGTAGGAGACTCTTCCTGATGACGGACCACTTAGACAGTCTTCTTGAGGGAAGTAGTCTAAAGAAAAGACCAAAAAGTTTTTTATTTTCTCTTTAGGTAGTGTAGTAATTTCCCCCTTGATTTTTCTTTTGACCACGGTTCTTTTCCAAGGGTTTAGCTTGAACCGGGTTAGGTAGATTTGTTTTTTGTTTTTTTTGTAGTAGTGATTAGGACTCTCTTGGGCAAGAAGGGCAAGGGCAAGAATGCACCCCTCAGTGTATACACCTGACAACAATCGAAACGAACTCAAGGGTGTGACGCTTAAGTTCACTTGTAGACTCATGTATAATGCCTTAATTTTGCACACGGTGTCTAACTTAAATACTCATTTGAGTGTGTTGATGAACCAATTCGGAATGGATTATGTTCCAGGTGTGTGTGAGGTAATTACATCTTATTCTATGTCTGCATATGATACCTAGAACTTGCCCTGTGTGTGTACGAAGCGAAATAGAAGTTTGTTTAGTCTTAGAATGGATATAGGAAATTCTTTGGGAAGCCTGCATAAATGTATCTCCACCGGTAAACAATGTACCATAGTTAACCCCTTTTGAGGTTAAAGACTGTTTCTTTGATAACCATATAACGACCCATATACATGTGTTTGAATAGCTTGACTATTTGAACCTTGTACCTCCTATGAGCACTTGAATTGTTAGAGAATATATAAAATTCAAAGTGTGGGGTGGTGGTGTGGTCGGTGAGGAAAATCATGGAAATAGAATGAAAGGTGCAATATCATAAAAGAAGTGAAGCCACTAAAAATTTAAAAAAAACAAAAAAAGAGGACAATGAACACACTTAGTCCTTGATATTGAGTGGCACTAAAAAGATAGTTGCACCTAAGAAAAGTGGGGTGAATTATGAAACAAAATGTGGAAAACAAGTTGGCTGAGCAAGGAAAATGGGCTGAATGTTGAAGTCAATGTATTAAAAGTGCTTAGGGAGGTTAGTCACTATATCCAAATGTATCCTACCCGTCCTTTAGCCTACATTACAACCAAATAAAGACCTATTGATCTTAGACTAAATGAACTCGATTAGTAGAGTATTACACTACGGGCAAGCCTATGGCGTATCTGTGTGACAGTAAGCAATAACATCTTTAGAAAATTTAAATAGTAAATAAATCTCGTAATGAATCCAAGAACCCGATGTCACAGGTGCATGAGCAAATTCTAAGAATTTATACAAATACTACGAAGCTTGTCCGAAATACAAATTTGACAAGGAATTTAAAATGAAAGTAAATACAATATGAGGGAGACTTTGTCAGCTGCAGGTCAACTCTGGAAGGTGCAGCTCGTCTAAGTCTCCAAGTCAGCTGCATCGCCGTGTCCAGCAGGGGCACTAGCTATGAATGTACCTGTGCAATAAAAATGCACATCAAGTGTAGCATGAGTACGAAAACAATGTGTACTCAGTAAGTATCCCGCCTAACCTCAGAGAGGTAGTGACGAGAGGTCGATTTGACATTTTCTAGGGGTCAATACAATAAAATATATGAAGGATATCAACATGATTATTAACATCCAATAACAAATAATGACAGGGAAGATCAACTGTTTCCATAAATTTATAAATTCTCCGGGTTACGTCATTTCAACTAACAATTTACGTCCTTAAGACAATTTAACAATTCAAGTCACAGGTGGTATATAATATGTATATCTCATGCGTAGGAAATGCCGAGTGTCATTCGGCCCGAACCAATAATAATAAAATGTGCACTACCGGGGGTCGAACGACTCGAATCATAGATGCATCTATTCCGCCGTGGCGTATGACCCGCTCTCATGAGAGTAGTGGAAAGAATCACTCCGCTATATATTGCTAAGCGGTCACATATAAATAATAAAGTAACCCGCTCGCGAATCATACCTGCGACTCGGGTAACCATATAAATACTCACATTCAAGTAATACCTCAGGAATTCATCAGGGAATATTTAGCCAAAGAAAGGATAAATTCTCTTTTTAGATGATTAGGATAATGAAGTTTAACCTACCTAAATATTCATTTACTAATTAAATTATATTAGAGAGTCTCGTTTTACCAACAAAGTTGCAAGTACAACAAGTAAAGCATGCTAGTGGGTCCTAGGCTACCCGGACATAAGCATAATAGTAGCAACGCACGGAATCCCGTTACCTCATGCGTATGTATACCCCACAAATAGTAGCACATATTTAATTAGTTCACCTATGGGGAATATTCCCCCTCACAAAGTTAGAAAGGACACTTACCTCGCTCCGAAATACCGTAACTTGCTTCCAAGCCCTTCTGATGACTCCAATTGATGCACAACGCCCCAAAAATATTCAAATAACGGGAAAGCCAATAAAAATTCACTCTAATACTTGTAACAATTCAAATTATATAAGTTCCCAACTCCGCTCGAAAAGTTGACCAAAATGCCCTCGGGCCCACGAGCCCGGATTCCGAAATTTTTCGAAGATAAATTCTACCCATAGCTTTACTAACTCACTTATACAATTTAGTATAACTTTCATGCTTAAATTCATGGTAAAAGTCCAAAATTCCAAATTCTAGGTCTTCCCCAAAATCCCAAATTTATACTAATTTTCCATGTCTAAATCCATGTAAGATCACATATTTAACTCAAAAAAAAAGGAAGAAATCACTTACCTAGTGTTTCTTGGTGAAAATCTCTCCTCGAGCTCTCCAAAATCGTCCAAGCCAAATGAAAGAAATAGGCCAAAACTCGTGTTTAAAACAATCTGCCCAGGCTTCATCGAGTTGTACCTTGTACTGTGCAGGTTGTACATCCTATTACAATTTTCCCTGTTGTACACCTTCTATGAACACGCCCATAACTCCTTCTTTGAATATATAGAAACTAGACTCGAAGATCTTTAATTTGATAGGCTATAAACCATATAAGTCTTTATATATTCAGAGATATGAGCTTCTAAAGTCGGCTCCATGCATCAGAAAATTCTGTCGAAATTGCTCCACCAGCCATCTTCAATCGATCATAACTTTCTGATAAAATGTCCAAATCATAAATATTTTTACTTTCTGGAAACTAGGATGCAAGGTCTACAACTTTTATGTTCTGCAAATTCTCAGTTTCCTTATGGATTTCGAGATATAAGCTTCCAAATTCAGCTCCATGATTGCACTAGTTGCGGTCAAAACAGCTTTTCTGAAGAAAATTTCAGCAACTCTTTGGTCCGAAATTCATTCCGTTAACCTTCCGAAATCCACCCGAGGCCCTCGGGACCTTAACCATTATACCAACATGTCTCAAAACATGATACAAACTCGCTCGAGGCCTCAAATCACATCAAACAACGTCGAAATCATGAATCGCACTCCAATTCAAGCTTTATGAACTTTGAAATTTTAAACTTCTACATCTGATGCCGAACCCTATCAAATCATGTCCGATTGACCCCAAATTTTGCACACAAGTCATATTCAACCTTATGGACCTGCTCTAACTTTCGGAATCGGAATCCGACCCCGATATCAAAAAGTCAAACTCTCGGTCAAACTTCTCAAAAACCTTCAAATTTCTATCTTTAGCCAAATGACTTAAAAATGACCTACAGAGCTCCGAATTCATTTCCGATCGCGCTCCCAACTCTAGAATCACCATACGGAGCTATTCCCAGATTCGGAATCCCAAACGGACATCAATAACACCAAAGTGCCCTTCAACCCAGACTTATGAAATTCCTTCTAAAATGCCAACTTCCACAATATACGCCGAAATACTCTCCGTTATTCAAAACCCAATCCGTACAAATGCCCCAGTCCGAAATCATCATACAAACCTGCTGGAAACTTCAGATCCTGATTCTGAGGTTGTTTACTCCAAATTCCTTCCTTAGTCGATTCTTCCAACTTAAGGCTTCTGAAATGAGAATTTTCTTTCCAATTTGACTCCGAACTTCCCGAAATTCAATTTCGGCCACACCTACAAGTCATAATACCTGAAACAAAGCTGCTCATGACTTCAAAACGCTAAGCGACATGCTAGAGCTCAAGACGACTGGTCGGGTTGTTACAACTCCCAGAAGCTGAGCCTTCAGACGACTCAGATTGTGCTGCTGCTTGGGCAGGAGGGGAGTCAAAAAGTTCATTTGTCAGTCTCAACCTTTTCGGGATGTCGGCGACAAACTCTGGTATCGACTCTGACTCAGATCCCTCTCCGTAGGGTGCATACTCACTTCCCGATTGGGAAGCAACTCTATCCATGGCCCGAGTTGTCTTTCTAGTTTCTTTTATTGCTTGCCGGACTTGGGGAGTTAGTCTGATCATTCCCTTGCCTCTCCCCCAAGAGGATTCACCCTTTCCGCTTAGTTTACGGCCACCAACTCTTGATTGGACCATAATCTGCAAGTTCAATTCATTTAGAGATTGTTAGTAGCCAAACAATGTATTTGTTCATGAAGAAAAACAGTTGGAGATCATTGGATATGTGTTGCAGAAATAGTAGACCGCGGACCGCACAAAAAGGACAGCGGTCCGCGTTGAGGTGGGGTTCAGACTACCCACCTCTCTGAAGTTGCCACTGCGGACCGCATAAAAATGACCGCGGTCCGCACTTAGGCACCGCGAACCGCATGAAAACGACTGCGGTACGCACTGGGTGGGGTTCAGAGTACCCACCCCTTTGAAGTTGGACTCCACGGACCGCATAAAATCAACCGAGGTCTGCACTAAGGCACCGCATACCGCACAAAAAGGCACCATGGTCCGCGGTAATCAGTTGAGACTTGAGTCACTTAAAGCATCGCGGTCCGCGTAAAAGCACCGCGGACCGCACTAATTCCCAAACTAAGGTTCCAATGTTTACTTTTAATTCAAGTTTAAATGCATATGTTGTTGAAACCCTAGGTCTTTAATAAGTTTAATTAACTACAATTGGTCTAAATTAAGCATTATGAACAAACCCTACAAATGATTAATGGATTAAAACAGAAATAAGGAAAAAAAGAAGAAGAAAATCTACTAGGTAAACAAGAAAATAATACAATTCAGTTATGAAAGAAAAATTACACTTACTAGATGTGGGATGAAGATGAGATGAATGAAAGGAACACTTGAAATTAGCATGAGTGATGCACATTTAAAATTTTACGTAGAGAGTCAAAGAGCGTAAGGTGTAAAATGAAGCCCTAAGAACTTATTTATAGAGTTGGGCCTGGGACCCACAGTACTCACCCCATCGCAGACCGCATAAAATGACCGCGGTAAACTGTCCTTTAAAGATCTGGGCAATTGGCCACTGCGGTCCGCGTAAAATCAACCGCGGTCCACGTAAAATGGTATCACGGCCGCGGTGGCAACTTCAGAAACTTGTTTTTCTGGTGCGCCAACTCTGCGGTCCGCACTGTAACTTCAAAGAGCTGGTTATTTCACAACTTAACCTTGTGCCCTGCATCAAAATAATCCTACAACATCCCACAACCAGTTAGTCCAAAACATGAGTCTTATACTACCAAGAAAATAAAATAGAAACAAAAATAAAGACACATGGGTTGCCTCCGAAGAAGCTCCTTATTTAACATCGCGACATGACGCATGTTACCATGTTCAATTGAGCTTCATCAAAGCCACCACGTGGATATCTTCAAATTTCTCAAGGTAGAGCTTGCACCGGTGCCCATTCACTCGAAAATTCTCCCCATTTTTGTTCTTGAGATCGAGAGAACCAAAGGGAGTAACCAATACAACTTCAAACGGGCCATTCCATTTTGACTTGAGTTTGCCCGGAAAGAGACGGAGTCTAGAATTGAAATGGAGCACAAGGTCTCCAACCTTGTATTCTCGTTCTTTGGAATACTTATCATGAAGGTACTTCATTTTGTCTTTGTACAAGGAGGAGCTAGTGTAAGCATGAAATCTGAACACATCTAGCTCATTCAAGTGATCAACTCTGAGATTAGCAGTTGTGTCCCAATCCAAATTCAACTTTTTCAAAGCCCAAAGTGACTTGTGCTCCAACTCCACCGGATGATGACAAGCCTTGCCATACACCAACCGGTAAGGTGACATACCGATTGGGGTCTTGAAAGAAGTACGGTAGGCCCAAGGGCATCATCAAGCTTCCGAGACTAATCAGTCAGATTAGCATTCACAAATTTGGCCAATATATTCTTGATATCACGATTGGACACTTCCACCTATCCACTTGCTTGAGGATGATATGGGGTAGACACTTTGTGATTGACCCCGTACTTCGATAGCAAAGAATCAAGGGCCCTATTGCAAAAGTGAGACCCCCCGTCACTGATGATGGCGCGGGGTGTCCCAAATCTTGTGAAGATATGCTTCTTTGGAAAACCAACCACACTCCGGGCCTCATTATTGGGAAAATCCACGGCTTCAACCCATTTTGGAAATGTAGTCCACAACCAAGAGTATGTAAGTGTTTCCACAAGAACTCCCATAAAGTCAATACCCCATACATGAAAGATATCCACTTCTAGGATTGTAGTAAGAGGCATCTCATATCTCTTGGATATGCCACCCATTCGTTGGCATTCATCACATCGCTTCACCAACTCACTAGCATCTTTGTATATGGTAGGCCAAAAGAAACCACAACTTAGCACTTTTGAAGCGGTCCTTGCCCCTCCATGATGACCACAATAAGGTGAGGAGTGGCAAGACTTAAGAATCGATCCTTTTTCCTCTCGGGGCACACATCGCCGGATGACACCATCATTGCAAATCTTGAATAACTATGGTTCATCCCAATAAAAATCCATGTTATCCCTCCTAAGCTTCTTCCTTTGGTTGGAAGATAGCTCACAAGGAATAACACCGGTGACAATATAATTTGCAATGTTCCCGAACCATGGCATTTCTTGCACTGACACAAAAAGAAGTTGTTCATCAGGGAAACTATCATCAATTTCAAGCCCATCACTAGGTCGACCTTGCTCCTCCAAGCGGGAAAGATGGTCGGCACTTGGTTTTCACTCCCTTTTATATCAATAATCTCCAAGTCAAACTCTTGAAGCAACAACACCCACCGCATGAGCCTCGCTCTGGAATCCTTTTTGGTAATGAGATATCGGAGTGCCGCATGGTCAGTGTAAACTATGACCTTGGCACCCATAAGATAAGGACGAAACTTCTCGATCGCAAAGACTATTGCCAATAGTTCCTTCTCGGTGACAGTGTAATTCATTTGGGCCGAGTTCATTGTTTTGCTAGCATAATAGATGGGGTAAAAGATTTTGTTCACCCTTTGGCCCAAAACCTCCCCCACAGCCACATCACTAGAGTCACACATGAGCTCAAAAGGAGATATCCAATCGGGTACGGTGATAATTGGTGTGGAAGTGAGGTTTTGCTTCAATAGCTCTAATGCCTTCATGAAACTGTCATCAAAGTTGAACTTGGCATATTTCTCTACCAATTTGCAAAGAGGATTTACCAGCTTAGAGAAGTCCTTAATGAAATGCCGATAGAACCCGGCGTGCCCAAGGAAGCTCCGGACCCCCTTAACCGAAGTTGGAAGTGACAATTTAGAAATCACTTCAATCTTTGCCTCGTCCACTTCAATTCCATTCCTCGAGATTTTGTGGCCCAACACTATCCCTTCTTCCACCATAAAATGGCATTTTTCCTAGTTCAGTACTAGGTTGGTCTCTTCACACCGAGAGAAGACTTTGTCAAGATTGCTCAAACATTCATCAAAAGAATCCCAAACTACACTGAAGTCATCAATAAACAGCTCGAGGAAGTCTTCGACCATATCAGTAAAGATCTCCATCATGCTCTGTTGAAAAGTGGTGGGTGCATTGCAAAGACTAAAAGGCATTTGGGAGAAGGCAAATGTACCATAAGGACATGTGAAAGTGGTCTTCTCTTGATCTTCCGAGGTAATCAAGATTTTATTATATCCTGAATACCCATCTAGAAAGCAACAGAAAGCCCGACCCGCAAGCCTATCTAACATTTGATCCAAGAAGGGTAAGGGGAAATGATCCTTGCGAGTCACTTTGTTTAACTTGCGATAATCCATACACACCTGCCAACCTGTGACCGTTCTTGTTGGAATGAGTTCATTTTTGTCATTTTGGATCACTGTCATGCCACCCTTTTTCGAACTTATTGGACCGGAGAAGTCCAAGCACTATCCGAGATTGGGTAGACAACCCTTGCATCAAGCCACTTGATTATTTCCTTCTTTACCACTTCTTGCATTTCTTTATTGAGCCTCCGTTTGTATTCTACGGAAGGCTTTGCTCCATCCTCAAGAATTATTTTGTGCATGCAAAATGCGGGGCTTATTCCTCGAATGTCAGCAAGAGTCCATCCTATGGCTTTCTTCCTCATCCTTAGCACTTATAAAGTGGAGTCTACTTGCAAATAGGTTAGGCAAGAGGAAATAATAACAGGCAAAGTACGAGAGGGACCAAGATAGTCATACCTGAGGTGTGGTGGAAGTGGCTTCAACTCCAATGTAGGTGGCTCTTAGATTTAAGGCTTTGTCGGAGGAGTTTTCGGATTCTCCAAGTCCAATGATAGCTTTCCGGGACCATAGGAATAAGAACCCATGCCTTGGAGGGAATTGGTACTTTCAATAAGCCATCCACCATGATGTCATCATGGTTCAATAGAGCTACCTCCACTGGATCCTCAACATTAATCATGGAGCTTGCATCATCAATAATGACCTCGGTGACAAGGTCCATGGAAGAGCATACTTCTGTGCTGTTGGGCTGCTTCATTGATTTACACACATGGAATACAACCTTTTCATTTCCCACTCGGAAAGTGAGCTCACCGGCCTCCACATCAACTAAGGCCTTCCCCGTTTCAAGGAAGGGCCTTCCCAAGATGATGGGGACCTCATAATCCACTTCGCAATCCAATATGACAAAATCCGCGGGCAAAATAAACTTGTAAACCCGCACCAATACATCATCAATGATTCCTAGGGGCCTCTTCATAGTTCTATCCTCCATTTGAAGACGCATAGAGGTAGCCCTAGGTTGACTAATCCCCAATGTTTTAAAGACCGAGTATGGCATCAAGTTTATACAAGCTCCAAGGTCACACAAAGATTTAGCAAAATCCGCACTCTCGATTGGGCAAGGAATGGTAAAAGCTCCCGGGTCTTCAAGTTTGGGTGCCATTGAATGCACTATGGCACTCACTTGGTGAGTCATTTTAATGGTTTCGCACTCCATAGACCGCTTCTTTGTGACTAAGTCCTTCATGAACTTAGCATACCCGGGCATTTTCTCTAAAGCTTCAACCAATGGGACATTAATGGAAAGAATTTTCATCATCTCAATGAATTTCTTGAATTGATTGTCTTGCCTTTGCTTCGCCAACCTTTGAGGATATGGAGGAGGGGGGAGAGGAAATGGTGCCTTGTCTTATGGGACAACTGGTTCCGGCATATCAATCACGTGTTCCTTAGACGGGTTCACGTCCCTTTTCAAATCCTCCCCATTATCATGGATATCAATTCTCACCTCTCTAGTAGTTGGATCTTCCACCACTTGTTCAACTTCAATTGGTAACTCGTCATTTGGAACTTCATCATCATCAACAACAATTCTCTTTTGTCTAGAAGAGATCGCTTCACCGCCTTTTCCACTTCTTGTGGTCACCGCCATGGCGTGACCGGTATTATTATTGTTCCCACCCTTAGGGTTTACCACCGTATCACTCGGTAGTGCTCCATTTTGGCGTGTGCTCAAGGCATGAGAAATTTGGCCCATTTGTACTTCAAGATTCCTAATGGAGGTGTTGTGGGAAGCCAATTGAGCATCGGAGTCCTTATTGCGCTCCATCATTTGCTTGAACATTTGTTCAATTCTTCCCATGTCATTACCTGATGAGGTTTGGCCTTGAGCTTGGTACGGGGGTGGATTGCTTGGTTGTTGGTACATCGGGGGCCTTTGAGAGCCTGACCCCCGGTTACCATTACCACCCCAATTGTTGTTGTTATTGCCTCCGCTCCAATTATTATCATTGTTGTTCCCCCATTGTTGGTTATTGTTATTCCCTCAATTTCATGAATTGTTGTTATTGCTCAAATTTCTTTGTCATTGATTACCCCAACTTTTATTGTTGCCTTGGTTTCTCCAGTTTTGATTGTTGCTTTGATTGTTCCCTTGACTTTGGTAATTATTGGCATACATAACATCCTCTACTTGATCATCATATGGCTCTTCTTCACTATACCCACTTGGTCCTTGGTCACTTTGATCATTGTTGCTTTGCTTTGGATTTCCCCGAGGTCTTCTTTGGTTCACTCCCTCCATGGAATTTACTTGATTTGGCCTTTGTAATTGTTGAAGTTGTGCCTTGGCAAGTTGGTTCATAGTGGTAGTGAGCTCGGCAATTGCTTGCCCCTATTCTTGAAGTTCTTTGTGAAGAATATTGACATCGGACTCACCCTGAGGTACGTTTTCTCTACTTTGCCATACGGACGATGTGTCAGCCATCTCATCTAAGACCTCACATGCCTCAGGGTAAGTCAATTTCATGAAATTTCCACCGGCCAACTGATTGACCACACATTGATTGACAATGTTTATTCTTCGATAGAAGGTTTGCTGAATCATGGCTTCAGTCATGTCATTGTTTGGACATTCCTTAACCATGGTCCGGTAGCGCTCCCAAATCTCATGCAAGGGCTCATTGGGTTCTTGCTTAAAAGACAATATTTCATCTCTGAGCGTCGCCATGTGACGAGACGAGAAATTTTTTGCAATAAACTTGTATGCGAGATCATCCCATGTTGATATGGAGTGGTTGGGAAGCCGCTCGAGCCAATCAAGAGCCTTCCATCGAAGAGAGAAGGGGAATAACCGCAGTCTCAAGGCATCTTCTTAGACGTTTGTTTGCTTACTACCCTAGAAAGTATCCACGAAGCCCTTCAAATGTTTGTAAGAATTTTGGTGGGCGGCTCCAGTGAAATAGCCCCGCTGCTCAAAGAATGTCAGCATCACATTTGTTATTTGAAAATTTCCCGCCCGGATTCTAGGCGGGACAATAGCACTAGCATACCCCTCGTTTGGGAGGACCCGAGGGGCTTCTCTGGGGGCTGGTGGCGGGGGAGGGTCTGGAATGTCCTCATTAGCATTGGAATGTCGGCCCCGTCTGGGAGGAGGTACTTGGTTTATTTCATCTTCTTGGTCGTCATATACCTCCTCTATGACGTTTCGCAAAGGATTCGCCATTAGCACCTGAGTAGATTCAACACACACGTTAACAGAAAAAGGAAAGAAAATCACTTAACACCACTATTCACGTAGATAATCAACACCTATAACTCCCCGGCAACGGTGCCAAAAAGTGATTGGCTCTCACCTACACTACTATAAAGTAGCAAGATGAGGGTCAGAGCAGCTTTTACCTGAAGGACCAGGATCGAATCCACAGGGAGTTATGATTGTGGGAGTTGAGTTTCTAGGTAATCTAGTAGTGGTTCGTGCTCTTAATTGCACTTTTCATACTTTTTTTTTTTATAATTATACTACGTTTTATACTAATAGTAATTTTCTAATTAACTAACGAATGTCTTTTGGTTATTTTCTTAATGGATAAAAGGCACTAGGGTTATGACTTTCTCCTAGGTGAATATTCAACGGGGTCCAATACCTAAGGCAGAGATGTTAACAAAGGGAATATGGAATAACCAATGCACGAAATTAGCCACTTTATACCTCTCGGTAGTTTGAGTGGCTTTGCCCTAATTTCCTCTCTCGAGGTCAATTGGGTGTCAAAATTATGCAAGTAATATTGGTTCAAGTAGGGTTTTACAATCTGTAGGTTTAACCCGTTAATTGGGACTATCAATCTCTTGATTTCGTCCCAATTCCTTGTTGGGTTGATTTTCTAGACTCAAGTCGTCTTTCTCAAGAAGAACCCAAGTAAATTGAACACCACTTAGTGTTTGCAACCCCCAATTAAAACCCACAAATCAGCCCAAATACCAAACACCCATAAACATCTAAGCCTTAATTTAAAGGACCCATTAAACACCCATACTAGGGTTGAGCCACAACCCTAGCTAATGGGTTTAGCTACTCATAATAACTGAAGAAATCAGAGAAATAGATGAAGCAAAACCCATATAATTGATTTATAAACTAAAATTGAAAGATTCAATGTTGAAATCCTTATAAAAGTACTCAAAACGATGAATAAAAGTCATTCACGAGCTCCCCACTATATCTATATACAAAGCATTTTCCTAAAAATAAGAAAAGAAACTATTTATACTCAGCTGAAAATTCCAGACGAAAATTCCCCTGCGGGGTCACTGGTGAGGCTTTTTACCTTTACAAAACTGGGCTCTGAGCTTGGGCACCGCGGTTCGCATAAACTGGATCGCGGCCGCGGTGGCTTCATCGCGGACCGCGAAGAAAGGACTGCGGTCCGCGAATGTCTTCTAGGCTTCAAGGTTTGGGGTTTCTGATTCTGTTGACAGCGGACCGCGTAGGTTGGACCACGGTCCGCATTTATTTTACCCTTCAAAACAGCTTTCTGAATCTCACCACCACGGACCGCATAAACTAGACCGCGGTCCGCGATGACTTTTTCCTTGGAAACATCTTCTCTGAATCTTTCCACCGCAGACCGCATAAAATGGACCGCGGTCCACGTTGGATTGGCCTTGGGAAGCACTCTCTGAATATCTTCAGTGCGGACCGCATAAAGTGGGCTGCGGTCCGCACTGGTCAATATAACTCTACATGTGCTTGGTCTTGCTACTTGTGCAGGTTTCACTCCTTTTTTAGCAGGTCTTTGACTGTATGTCATCCTTTTTTACTAAACCCTGCAACAATCACAACAAGTAAGCCTTTGGGACTATTTTGCGTACAATTTTATCCAAAACTTAAGTATGAAAGAGTGTAAAATAAGGTTAAATCCCTAGTTATCAGTATCATTACAAGCAAAATCTCTAATTAGTATAAAGTGATGATTTCCTGAACTTAATACGGTTATACGTATCTAATAAAATGCTTTTAATATGCTCTACTCTCGGGTGAGTTTCGTAACTCAAAAATCTACTTATGTGAATACTTGTATTGAGAAATTCTATGGAGTTAGTTGCGTCTATCATTATGTGTCGTAATTTTGTTTAACATATAAATATTTAAAATAAGGAAATGGAATGTTTCGATTGGCACGATACGCATGTTACTGGTGATTCAGAGTTGAGGACGAGATCCTCACATTTTAATGTTATTTGGTATGCTTAAACCGAGCTACGAATCGCGGTGGAAGTTATGTAAGGACGAGATCCTAAGGGAACCTAGCGCTTTGATACAATGTTGTCACGACCCAAAATTCATAAGGTCGTGATGGCGTCGGACATCCACTGTCAGGCAAGCCAATCATTAAATAGTTAAGCTAAATTTCCTGTTTTAGCATTTTTTTAAATCATTACCTTTCACTTTAACACGTAATAACTAAATAAAATCCATTAAGTAAAACTAACAGTCCAATATTCCATTTTAATAAAATACATCTCAAACACATCGCAGGACCCAGTGACACAAGTACATGAGCAATTTCTAAGAATTTATATAACTATTACAATGTTTGTTCGAGATACAAATTGGAAAAGGAATTTAAAATAAAATACAAATACATATGAGGAAGACTCTGCTGGCTGCGGGTCGTCTCCGGATGATGCAGCCCTTCTAAGTCTCCAAGTCAGCCACTTTTCTATGAAGGTACCGGTGCAACAAAATGCACAACAAGTGTAGCATGAGTACGAAAACAACGTGTACTCAGTAAGTATCCCGCCTAACCTCAGAGAGGTAGTGACGAGAGGTCGATTTGACACTTGGTAAGGGTCAATACAATATAATATATGAAGGATATCAACATGGTGATTCACATCGAATAACAAGTAATGACAGGGAAGATCAACGGTTACCATAAATTTATAAATTCTTCGGGTTTCGTCATTTCATTTAACAATTTACGTCATCAAGACAATTTAACAATTCAAGTCACAAGTGGTATATAATAGGTATATATCATGCGTAGGAATTGACGAGGGTCGTTCGGCCCGAACCAACAATAACAAAATGTGCACTGCCGAGGGTTGTACGGCCCGAACCATAGATGTATCTTTCAATCCGCCGTGGCGTATGGCCCGCTCCCATGAGAGTGGAGAAATAACACTCCACTCGCGTAATGTAAATTGCGAAGCGGTCACATATAAATAATAGAGTTACCCCGCTCGCGAATCATACCTGTGACTCGAGTACCCATATAGATACACACATTCCAGTAATACATCAGGAAATATTTAGCCAAGGGAAGGATAAATTCTCTTTTTAGATGATTAGGATAATGAAGTTTAACCTAACTCAATATTCATTTACTAATTCAATGATATTAGATAGTCTCGTTTTACCAACAAAGTTGCAAGTACAGCAAGTAAAGCATGTTAGGGGGTCCTAGGCTACCTGTACATAAGCATAATAGTAGCTACGCACGGACTCCCGTCACCTCGTGCGTATGTAGCCCCCAGAAATAGTAGCACATGTTTAATTAGTTCACCTATGAGGACAATTCCCCCTCACAAAGTTAGAAATGAGACTTACCTCGCTCTTAAACTTCATAACCGGCTTCCAAGCCTTTCCGATGACTCAAATCGTTGCACAACTCTCCGAAACTAGCCAAATAACGGCAAACTAATAAAAGGGTAATCTAATACTTGTTAATAATTCAAATTATATAAACTTCCATCTCTGCTCAAAGAATTGACCAAAATGCCCTCATGCCCACGTGACCAGAATCCAAAATTTCTCGAAGATAAACTCTACCCATAGTCTTACTAGCTCAAATATACAATTTACTCTAATTTTCACGCTCAATTCCTGGTAAAAATCCAAATTACCAAATTTCTAGGTTTTCTTCAAGATTCCCAATTTTTCAACAAAATCCATGCATAAACCTTGTATTTAACTTCGAATGAGAAGGAATCACTTGCCTTTTGATGCTTGATGAAAATCCCCCTTTGAAGCTCTCCAAATTCTTCCTAACCAAGTGAAAGAATTGATAAAATGGCCGAAATCCCGTTTAAAATAGAACACTGCCCAGACAAACCTTCTGTGTGATCGCACACCATCAGCCGCGATCGCACAAGCCAAGTTCAGAAGCCTACAAGCACGCCTAGTGCAATCGCATAGTAGACACTGCGGTCGCACAAGCCAATCCTGCAACCTCACTTTTCCTTCTGTGCGGTTGCACACCTACAAGTGAGATCGCACAAGCCAAACTTCTAGCCCTCAAATTTCTTCCCCGCGATCACACAACTAATGCTACGATCGCATTGAACCCCCAAAACACCAGAAAACAGCAGCAACCAAACACTTGAAAATAACTCGGAACCACCCCGAAACACACCTGAGGCCCTCGAGACCCCGTCCAATCACACGACTTAGTCCCATAACCTCACACGAACTTGTTCGAGGCTTCAAATCACATCTAACAGCGTCGAAATCACGAATCGCACTAAAATTTAACTTTATGAAGTTTGAAATTTCAAACTGCCACATCTGATGCCGAAACCTATCAAATCACGTCCGATTGACCCCACATTTTGCACGCAAGTCATATTTTACATTACGGACCTGCTCAAACTTTCGGAATCACATTCCGACTCCGATATCAAAATTTCACTTCCGGTCGGATTCTTCAAAACCTTCAAATTTCTATCTTTAGCCAAATGACTTCAAAATGACCTTCGGAAATCCGAATTCACTTTTGATCGCGCTCCCAACTCTAGAATAACCATACAGAACTATTCCCAGACTCGGAATCCCAAAGGAACATCTATAACACTGAAATGCCTTCCACCCAAAACTTATGAAATTTCTTCTAAAATGCTATCTTTCGCAATATACGCCAAAACGGTCCGGGGTTATCCAAAACTCGACCCGGACATACGCCCAATTCCGAAATCATCATACGAACCTGCTTGAACCTTTATATCTGGATTCCGAGGTCGTTTACTCCAAATTCCAATCTTAGCCGATTCTTCCAGTTTAAGGTTTCTGAGATGAGAATTCTTTTTCCAAATCCACCCGAACTTCCCGAATTTCAATTCCGACCAAGCGTACGGGTCATAATACCTGAAATTAAGCTGCCTATGACCTCAAACCGTTGAACGATGCGCTAGAGCTTAAAATGACCGGTTGGGTCATTACATTCTCCCCCACTTAAACTGACGTTCGTCCTAGAACGTGCCAAGAACTACTCCGGGGTAATCTGAAATCACTATTTAATCACTTCGAGCACCTTCCCGTGCCACCACAACCCAATTGAGCACATTAGCTTGATCAAATCTGACGATATTCTCTTTATCCATATAATAAGCTCAGAACCCAGTTCCAACACTTGAAATTCTCTGTTAGGCCTGTTTCTAATATACGAACACCGTATCAACTGCCACACGAGGCACCAGAACACAACAACGTACCTTTGCTGAATCAGCACCATGCACCGCATAATTCATCATCTAGCCACCATGACATCCTTGAACCTTAACAACTAAAATTCTACAAATCTGATGCTCCCAATGCACCTTATAATATATATACATACATTCTGCTATAATGCTGACGATACCACCACAACGGAGGAGATGTGTAGAAGTTCCTAACCGACTGCAGAGTTAACCAAACAATTAATCTTTTCTCTTGACTCAGATTATCATCACATTACGAACCAAACAATGGTAATTGTCCTTTAATACATTCCGCATAATCTTATCGCACTCATCCCTGATCCAATAACCTCGTCTCACCCAGTATGAGCTGATCTGACAACCAATCACCCCATACTTGACCAATAGTCTCATACGATGCCACAATGCGCCGATAGGCCACAATTCGAACATGATACATAAGCAAATGACTCAGGAAGGGACTACTCAACTCACACAACTAATATGGACTTTCCTCGAAAAATAGGAAATATAACATAAGAAAAATAAATATAGGAAACCGTACTCATCATCACACTACTGCGACGTGCAACCCGATCCAAATAACATACCCGTGTCCGCGTGCCACCCGGTCCCATCATAAAATTCACATAAGAAGACATACACGATGCTGAATTTGCTTACTATTACGAATTACTGAATACCGGTCACAATAACGCTATGTGCATAATACCATTCTAGGGAGACTGATAGATCCATATGCCACAAAACTCAAGCACAACTAAGGTGCGATATATAATCTGAATCTTAAGAGCCATCCTGCTCACATAACCTCATCACTACACGGAATCTCAACACATAAGAAATTATCAAGTCGTTTCACAACTCACACGGCACAATCATAATATCACATGAATTTGATGAAGGCGGAACAACATCTGATATTCCAACACCCCTCCTTGAGGAGCGCTATACTGAAATTAACACATCTGACTCGCATGAAGCCCATAATCTTGTTTCACACACTTCAAGCCGATTCTGTTCGCACTGAACTAGGCTGATAGCCTTACCTGGGTCCAAAATAACCCACTTCCTCTCATAACACGCAAGAACAACCATCATAGTCGGGACAACACCCCCCAATCTACAACCAACTAGACCGAATGCCTTCTTGGCATAAATTCTCAAATAAGCAATATTGCACTTCCTTATACTTGGTCTAAATCTTCAATCAATCAGGTGACTAGATGTCACTCTTATACAATCTTTCGTGGTCACGCTCCCACGACCTTCCACGAGGTAACAAGTCTGCACATCCTTACCACCGACCATACTAATGCTGCAAAACACATCAAGAACCCATGACCAGGGTACAAGCTTCTTTCACCGAATATCGATCTCAAGTGGCACTGAAGATAACACCAGCTTACTCTGAACATTCAAATCCCTTTTTCTTGCTCATCCGAGCTCATGACATCCTTGTTAACACCGAACCGCAATCTCGATTCATACTCCCAGTTACACACTGTTTACTGCACCTAACATGCCAATATGAGATTGCGAAAGAATTCCATCATAACCCCTGAACCACTGATAGGGGAAACACTTCATCATATATAAACCTTTTACTTACCTCAATTCAAGAGAACAATAACAACACCCAAGTGAATTCTCACAATCACCCAACATGCGAATCCTTAAGTAGTGGTCTGAACCACCATAAACCTTCCGGGATCCGCCTACACCTGACAGGACATAGAACTTGAATGCCTCCAAATTAAATCCATTATGACGGCCGACAAGCCTCACACACATCTGTAGAAACCACACAAATACTCAATCACACCGAAGGAACTGGTCATTGTCGTACATGTGTCATTTCAACCATGGCTAACCAATCTATCTTCTTTTAATCATCTTTAATTGCCTCAGAGATAATAGTAACTTCCTTCAACTCATAACAAACTCCACCCTCACTCGTCCAGAGTGACCTTGACTCACGAGACTGTGTTGTCTCCATCCCACAACCGTCTCATACCCTCCTGATAATCTTTCCACACCCCGGAGTTTACTTCTCTCACTCTTCCAATACTATCATGTACGCTGAAAACATATCATAGAACATTCCAACCATTTTCCCTTTTCTCAAATATAATACTGCAAACGCTCAATTCTTAATCATATTGCTGCCTGAAAACCCTTAAACACCGCACTCTTAGCCTTTGAATTAATTAGGACCGCCATCAAGAGTCACCCACTCTGACTTGCCCTGAATACCATCAACTCCAAGGCTCTTCAAGCACATGAACACCCTTTTCAATGAAGTACGTGACTGAGTCACTACCCTTACAGCTCGCCCATGCCTTAAGCATAAATTCTGAATCTCCCAAAACCTAACCCTGGTCCAATAGGACTAACTTTTGCGCATGTTTATCAAATCCCATGCACAATTACCATTATACTCCTTCCCTTAGTTGTACTAACTTGCTAATATGCCGACAATCCGTAACCCCAAGAGAAGACAATCCTACAACCCAACTGCAGGCAGTGAGACTCCCTCACTTAGCCCGAAGCTACTCCTTGCACCACTCTAGACCCTGTTGAGATCCTTTCTCCTTTGTTAACATGATTCTGCTCGACCAATCCGCCCAATTCTTCTGAATTCTCCTGTCAGCATTCCTTAAATACTCAGATTCTATAGCATCATTCGCCCATTCTGCCTCCTACCGAATAGCCACAAGAATCCCTCACAGAAACTTGCCAACCATACAACCGCTAACCTACTCACAGGAGATAACCCACCCGTGTAAGTCACCAACTAACACCTTCCAACGACGTTGTACTGCACCATCTCTACGACCTCAATACCCCATCCCAGGTCTGTTCTCATTCACCAACCTTACCAGTCCGTCCGCTCTTCATGGACATCTACTAAATGCGCTACAATATCTTCTAATTTACCATTACGCCGCCATTCTCCCACTTTGGTTAACCTGATTCCTTTAAGCACCACCAGACTTCCTTTTCTTACGCCTGGACTTTCACAAATTAGCCGCCGCCTGACACTTCTCACCTGTCTTCCTTCATCGTATGCTGCCCAATTCAATATCATTCTTTGTAGCTCTTAAACCAGCAGATCACCACGACCTCAAACTCTCCGAGGATCATCTTTCTCGAGTTTCCTTCATTAGAAATAACTATTCAGTCCTGAACCACCACGATCTCTGACAACTGTTTCTTCAATACTACTTCACAACACTCTGACCCAATGCAACCGAAGAGCTATAACACCGGCGAACTTAACACCTTCTATTCGATCAAAACAGCGATACCACACAGGGAAATATTACACCTTACCTGAAAACGCCAAGCCTTACTACTTGTCAACTAAAACCTGACCATTTGTAGTCCAATTGCCTTTCCTCCGCCGGACTAAAATACTGAAATCTCGAAATCGCGCTTGGAGAAGACCTCCTTTCAAGTCATTAATTGTCCCTACATATGGGAAAGCATCCTACCCTCATCTCAACACCGCGCGATGACCAATCGTAAGCATCATAACTACCCGAGCATAGCCTCAAGGCTCTCAAAAACACATCTACTGAGTTGAAACAACATATTATTCTTCCGCATGGCAACATAAACATTACCATTCAACTACGCATGGAAAACATCACGCACCATGTCCATAGCACCGCTTCGATTCCTCAAATTCCTGATTCATACCAAGCGCTTCGCGACGCGTAAGATTGAGTAGGAAGAAACATAGGCATAAGACTTAAGGGAATCAAATCGTACGATGAGGAATCAAGAAGGGAAGTACTCCTAACAGCCCTGTAGCCTCTCGAAGATATGTACAGACGTCTCCGTACCGATCCGCAAAACTCTACTAAACTTGCTCATGACTCGTGAGACCTCAGGGAACCTAGCGCTCTGATACCATGTTTTCACGACCCAAAATTCATAATTCAAAGACCATTTAAATGGCAGAAGCCAAAAATCTGAAACATATATCAACAATATGATTCTTTGAAACATTTAAGAGAAATGAAAGATTGGTTAGAGAAAAAAAAAGTACGTTGAGAAATATGGGTCGTGATGGCGCCGTACATCCACTCTCAGGCAAGCCAATCATTAAATAGTTAAGCTAAATTTTTGTTTTAGCATTTTTGAAATCATTACCTTTCACTTTAACACCTAATAACTAAATAAAATCCATTAAGTAAAAATAACAGTCCAATATTCCATTTTAATAAAATACATCCCAAACACATCCCAGGACCCGATGACACAAGTACATGAGATATTTCTAAGAATTTATACAATTATTACAAAGCTTGTCCGAGTTACAAATTTGACAGGGAATTTAAAATAAAATACAAATACATATGACGAAGACTCGCCGGCTGCGGGTCGTCTCCGGATGATGCAGCCCGTCTAAGTCTTCAAGTCAGCCACTTTGCTATGAGGGTACCTGTGCAACAAAATGCACAGCAAGTGTAGCATGAGTACAAAAACAACGTGTACTCAGTAAGTATCCCACCTAGCCTCAGAGAGGTAGTGACGAGACGTCGATTTGACACTTGCTAGGGGTCAATACAATATAATATATGAAGGATATCAACATGGTGATTAACATTGAATAACAAATAATGACAGGGAAGATCAGCTGTTTCCATAAATTTCTAAATTCTCCGGGTTTCGTCATTTCATTTAACAATTTATGTCCTCAAGACAATTTAACAATTCAAGTCACAAATGTTATATAATAGGTATATATCATGCGTAGGAATTGCCGAGGGTCGTTCAGCCCGAACCAACAATAATAAAATGTGCACTACCGAGGGTTGATTGGCCCGAACCATAGATGTATCTTTCAATCTGTCGTGGCGTACGACCCACTCCCATGAGAGTGGGAGAAATAACACTCCGCTCGCGGAATTTAAATTGCAAAGCGGTCACATATAAATAATAGAGTTACACCTCTCGCGAATCATACCTGCGACTCGGGTACCCATATAGATACACACATTCCAGTAATACATCAGGAAATATTTTGCCAAGGGAAGGATAAATTCTCTTTTTAGATGATTAGGATAATGAAGTTTAACCTACCTCAATATTCATTTACTAATTCAATGATATTAGACAATCTCGTTTTACAAACAATGTGGCAAGTACAACAAGTAAAGCATGCTAGTGGGTCCTAGGCTATCCAGACATAAGCATAATAGTAGCTACGCATGGACTCCCGTCACCTCGTGCGTATGTAGCCCCCACAAATAGTAGCACATGTTTAATTAGTTCACCTATGGGGACAATTCCCCCTCACAAATTTAGAGAAGAAACTTACCTCGCTCCGAAACTTCATAACCGGCTTCCAAGCCCTTCTGATGACTCAAATAGTTTCACAACACTCCGAAACTAGCCGAATAACGGCAAACTACTGAAAATATACTCTAATACTTGTTAACAATTCAAATTATATAAACTTCCATCTCCGCTCAAGGAATTGACAAAAATGCCCTCGGGCCCACTAGCCCGGAATTCGAAATTTCTCGAAGATAAACTCTACCCGTAGTCTTACTAGCTCAAATATAAAACTTACTCTAATATTCATGCTCAATTCGTGGTAAAAATCCAAATTGCCAAATGTTTAGGTTTTCTTCGAGATTCCCAATTTTTCCACAATTTTTCATGTTCAAATCTATGCATAAACCTTGTATTTAACTTGGAATGAGAAGGAATCACTTACCTTTTGATGCTTGATGAAAATCCCCCTTTAAAGCTCTCCAAAATAATCCTAACCAAGTGAAAGAATTGATCAAATGGCCAAAATCACGCTTAAAATAGAACACTGCCCAGACAAACCTTCTGTGCGATTGCACACCATCCACCGCGATCGCACAAGCCAAGTTCAGAAGCCTCCAAGCGCGCCTTGTGCGATCGCACAGTAGACACTGCGGTCGCACAAGCCAATCCTGCAGCCTCACTTTTCCTTCTGTGCGGTTGCACACCTACAACTGCGATCGCACAAGCCAAACTTCCAGCCCTCAAATTTCTTCTCTGTGATCGCACAACTAAGGCTGCAATAGCACTGAAACCCCAAAACACTTGGAAATAACTCGGAACCACCCCGAAACACACCCGAGGTCCTCGGGACCCCGTCCAATCACACGACTCAGTCCCATAACCTCACATGGACTTGTTCGAGGCTTCCAATCACATCAAACAACACCAAAATCATGAATCTCACTAAAATTCAACTTTATGAACTTTGAAATTTCAAACTTCCACATCCGATGCTGAAACCTATCAAATCACGTTTGATTGACCCCAAATTTTGCACGCAAGTCATATTCGACATTACAGATCTTCTCAAACTTCCGAAATCGCATTCCGACCCCATATCAAAATTTCCACTTCCGGTCGGATTCTTCAAAACCTTCAAATTTCTATCATTAGCCAAATGACTTCAAAATGACCTCCGGACATCCGAATTCATTTCCGATCACGCTCCCAAATCCAGAATCACCATACGGAGCTATTCCCAGACTCGGAATACCAAACGGGCATCTATAACACTGAAATGCCTTCCACCCCAAACTTATGAAATTTCTTCTAAAATGCTATCTTCCGCAATATACACCGAAACACTCCCTGGTTATCCAAAACCCGACCCGGACATACGCCCATGTCCGAAATCATCATACGAACCTGCTAGAATCTTCAGATCCTGATTCTCAAAATTCCAATCTTAGCCGATTCTTCTAACTTAAGGTTTATGAGATGAGAATTCTCTTTCCAAATCCACCCGAACTTCCCGAATTTCAATTCCGACCATGCGTACGAGTCATAATACCTTAAATGAACCCGCTCATGACCTCAAACCACTGAACGACGTGCTAGAGCTCAAAATGACCGATCGGGTCGTTAGAATTCATATGGCTCCTTATGAGGTATTATATGGTAATCGGTGTAGATCGCCAGTTGGATGGTTTGAGCCGGGAGAGGCTCGGTTGTTGGGTACAGACTTAGTTCAGGAGGCCTTAGATAAGGTCAAGATTATTCAGGAGAGACTTGTATAGCTCAGTCTAGGCAAAAGAGTCATGTCGATCGTTAGGTTCGTGATGTGGCATTCATGGTTGGAGAGAGAGTATTGCTTCGGGTATCACCCATGAAGGGTGTTATGAGGTTTGGGAAGAAGGGAAAGTTGATCCCTAGGTATATCGGGTCGTTTGAGATTCTGGTTAAGGTGGGGGAGGTAGCTTATAGACTTGTGTGGCCTCCGGGGTTATCATGTATTCCACGTGTCTATGCTCTGGAAATATCATGGTGACTCGTCCCACGTGTTAGATTTCGGCTCTTTCCAATTGGACAAAGACTTGACTTATGAGGAGGAGCCGGTAGCCATTTTAGACCGGCATGTTCGTTAGTTGAGGTCTAAGAGTTATCCTTCAGTTAGAGTGCAAACGTAAGTCCAGCCCGTTGAGGCACCTACTTGGAAGTCCGAGTCGGATATGCAGAGTAAATATCACACTTGTTTGCAAATTCAGGTAATCTTATATGTCAGTTCGAGGACGAACGTTTGTTTTAGAGGTGGAGATTGTGATGACCTAAGGGGTCATTTTATGAATTTAGACTATGTTCTATGCTTAATAGCCCTAAAAAGGTTAATTTGAAATACCTCAATTTGCGTGTGCAGTACGGGCGTGAAACCAGAAAGCTTTTATGTGAAAATATGAGAAATAGTAATTCTTGAGTTAAAATTTGATTAAAATTGACTTTGGTCAATATTTTGAATAAACAGACCCGTGTTCCAACGGTCCCGGGAGGTCCATAGTAAGATATGAGACTTGAACGTATGCCCGAAATCGAATTCCAAGGTCCCTAACTCGAAAAATTTTAATGAAAAATGTTAGACCGAATTTAAAGGAATGAAAGAATTTTTTTAAATCTAACTTAACACATTAAACCCACTTTTTCCCCAACCAATTGGTCGTCAGTTCCAATTGCCAACTCCTAATGTTACATGTGTTTCCTCCATCTCCGTCTGCTCTATAAATTCTCGTTCTTTCCTTAATTATCTCGACTTATTCTCACCCTCTCCAAGACCATGTTCTCCATATTTCTCAATTCCATTCTTCTTCATTCAATTTATCAATTCACAAAGATCAGCCATATTGATTCCCTCTGAATTTCTTTTACCCTTTACACACACAAAAAAAATCTGTATCCTCAATAATCCTGAATTCCCAATTCTTTTCTTTGTTTGCTAAATTCGTCAATTAATAACCACACTGATCAGCCATGATGAAGCTAGTAAACTGTTCCAAAGTGTCAATATAAAATATAAATAGTAGAGTTACTTTCCATGAAGTTTTATTCCACCACCAACTTGCTAGATTTAATTTTCTTTAAGCCAAAATACTTCCACTATGAATATAATCTAGCCTACCAAATCTCTAATACTAAAAAATGGAAAGAAACTGATTTTATGTATCTATTCCTTTTTCACGCATATAGAAATCACTCAATTAACTAGAGGTCACCGCCAGGTTTCTGTTCGGGATAGGGGTTGCGTTTCTGGTCCTAGTTTCGTCATTCTCGTTGATGTCCCTGTATGCTTTTCAAAATCTTGGATCGAGCATCATTATTTTGGATCAATTCTGATGCAAAACAGAAGTGGAATTTGGTTTCTAACTGAGATTGAGCCGAGCGGAGGTAAAATTTTAAAGGAAAAGTTGTAATTTAATCGTGAGTGGCCTGCGAAATTGAGGTAAGTATTTGGTCTAACCTTTACTTGAGGCAATAGGAATCCCCACTTATTTTCTATGTGAATTTCATGTGTGTGGTGTATAGGTGAAGTGACAAGTATCTATGCACCACCAAATTGTCTGTTAAACATGATCCGTTCTCCGTTTCCAATTTAATTGATTCATGTGCTAATTGTTCTATGTTCATTATTGTTACTACGACTACGTGACCTTGTTACTTTGTTGTTAAATATTGTTGTGGTTATTTTGGAAGAGTATTGGTTGTATATTTGGTTCCTTTGTGGTACAAAAATGTTGAGCAACTTGGCATTGTTTTACGATATATATATATATATATATATATATATATATATATATGTTCCTGTTGGTTTCATTTTTGATATGATATTGATGAAGTTTGTGAGAAAATACAGTTTTTATTTATAATTGTGGAGGCAAAAGTATTGTGAAAGGCTTGGCCTGAATTGTGAAATTTTTATAAATAAAGTGATATGATAAGTCTGGTGGGAGCGCGTTGCACGCCGAAACAAGGAGTAGTAAGGGTGGACAGGTGGGATTGGGTTGCACGCCGCAACAAGAGAAATAAGGGTGATATATATATAGGCAGGAGCAATAAGGGTGGACAGGTGGGATTAGGTTGCACGCCGCAATAAGGGAGAATATTCATGTTTTATTGTTTATAAAATAAAGGTTGGAACACTCATTGCTTTATTGTCATTATTTCATATTCTCCTATTATTGTTATTTGAACTGAAACTTGTTCTGTTTACGATTGTTGAGACATAAAAATTGTGAAAGGTTTTGATTTAAATTGGGAAATCTTTTCATTAAATAAAGAGATGTGATTGTCTGGTTGGAGTGGGTTGTACGCCAACAAGGAGTGATAAGGGTGGACAGGTGGGATCGGGTTGCCGCAACAGGAGTAATAAGGGTGATATATTTAGGGAGGAGCAATAAGGGTGGACAGGTGGGATCGGGTTGCCGCAACAGGAGTAATAAGGGTGATATATTTAGGGAGGAGCAATAAGGGTGGACAGGTGGGAGCGAGTTGCACGCCGCAACAAGGAGCGATAAGGGAGGAGATTTTTTTTTTTTTACTGAATTTCAAAGAAAATAATGATTTGAAAGGCTTAAATTTTTATTTTACTATTCTTCATATTTTTGGCACTACTTTTATTTAAAGTTAAAGTTAGAAAATTTGGAAATTATTGAAGAGTAGGTTATAGCTGAGGCCTGAAAAAGGCGACTGAGTTATTTCATTGTTGTTGCAGTGATTAATTATTTTTTTAGATTTCCTTCTTGCTTATATTTATTGTCTCAGTTATATTTTTCTTGTTTGTGTAGAATTGTTTTATTACGTTATTGTATTTATTATTGCCACAGGTTATATGTTGTTAATGCACCGCCGTATACTCGTCACTACTTCGTCGAGGTTAGGCTCGACACTTACTCAGTACATGGGGTCAGTTGTACTGATACTACACTTTGCACTCCTTTGTGCAGATCCAGGTACCGACCAGCAGTAGAGATATTTAGAGCGGCTATTCATTTATTCGGAGACACGAGGTATATCTGTCGGCGTTCGCAGATCCCGAGAGTCTTCTCCTACTTTTATAAAACTGTTTTATTATATTCAAGACAGATATATTGTTTCTTTCAGCCCAGTATTTGTAGTATTCTTTAATAGTTCGTGAATTATGACAGCAGACTCTAGGGTAGTTCTAGATTTATTTATATAAATAGTTCGTGGCTCGGTTTAATTAATTGTTTATTTTTCTTATATTTTGAATCATTCATTAAAAGGCATTACATTTAATTTTCTTTAGATTATTTTATTATGTCTAAATGGATAAATAATGCAAAGTAGAAAATCGAATTCTAACATTGGCTTTTCTAGCGAGTGTGGTGTTAGGCGCCATCATGATCCCTAAGGTTGGGAATTTGGGTCGTGACATTGCATCATGGATTTTGGGGGTTCATGGGATCCGTTTCTGCCACTTGCAGAGTTTGCCTATAACAACAGCTACCAATCGAGCTTTCAGATGGCTCCGTAAGAGGCTTTGTATGGGAGACGATGTCGGTATCTGGTGGGTTGGTTTGAGCTAAGCTATTAGGTAATGACTTGGTTCATGATTCTTTGGACAAGGTTAAGTTTATTCAGGATCAGCCTAACACATCTCAGTCTACACAGAAGAGCTACGTCGATATTGTTCATGATGCTGCTTACATGGTGGGGGAGAAGGTACTACTCGGAGTTTCACCCATAAAGGGTCTTATGAGGATCGGGAAGAAGGTAAAGCTTATCCCTCAGTATATTGGGCCTTTTGAGGTTCTTGAGAGGATTGGAAAGATAGCTCATAAGCTTGCATTGTTGCCTAGTATGTCGAGTATCCACCCGGTGTTTCATGTTTCCATGCTCTAGAATTATGTCGGTGATCCGTCTCATATTTTGGACTTCAGCACAGTTCAGTTGGATGGTGATTTGACTTATGATGTGGAGCCGGAGGCCAATTTGCATCGCTAGGGTCGGAAGTTGAGGTCAAAGAACAAAGCTTCAGTAAAGGTGCGAGGGAAAGGTCAACCAACCGATGAGGTACTTGGGAGACCGAGTGGGAGATGCGGAGCAGATATCCATACCTATTCGAGACTCCAGGTATAATTCTAGACTCGTTCGAGGACAAACATTTATTTTAAAGGGGGAGGATGTAACAGCCCGGCTAGTTGTTTTGAGTGTTGTAGCCCTGTTCCCCCATTTATTGCCTGTTTTATGTCTGTTTTATGTTATATATCTTTTTGGGGTGGTTGTTTTGGTTTCGGGGATGTTTCAGAATGAGTTAGGACGCTTTGTCCCTAGGTTGGAAGCCTTGAAATAGTTGACCAGATGTTGACTTATGTGAAAATGGCTCTAGAATGGTGTTTTGATGGTTCTGATAGCTCCATATGGTGATTTTGGACTTCATAAAGTGTTTGTTCATTGATTTGGAGGTCCGTAGGTGATTTTGGGTTAATATGGCAAAATTGGAAAATTAGAAGTTTGGAGAGTTGAGACGGTTGACAGAGTGTTGACTTTGTGGTTATTGGGCTCGGATTTTAATTTCAAAAGTTGGAATAGGTCCATTAAGTCAATAGTGACTTTTGTGCAAAATTTGAGGTTAATCAAAGTTGGTTTGGTATGTTTCGGCCTTAGTTTTGAAGGTTAGACGTTTAGAAGTTAATTAGGCTTGAATTGGGATGTGATTCGTGTTTTTTTGTTTGATGTGATTTGAGGCCTCGACTAAATTTGTAACATGTTTTAGGAATAGTTGGTATATTTGGTTGAGGTCCCGAGGGCCTCGGGGGTTGTTAGGATGGATATCCGATTGGAATTTTACTTAGGAAAATGTTTAGGCTACTGAAGTCTAGTTCCACCGCGTTTGTGGAGGATTGGTCGCATGTGTGTGACCATAGAAGCGAGGCACTGGTCGCATGTGCTGTCTAGAAGGAGTTGGGCAGTGGTTGCAAGTGCGAGGATGTAGTCCGCACCTGCGCTTTCCCAAATGCGTGGAGGTTGCGCAAGTTCAAAGAGCGTGAGACTGCAGTTTTCATAGAAGCGAGGAAAAGGTCGCTGGTGCAGCTCCGCAAATGCAAAACCCTTTTCGCAGGTGCGAGGGAAGGATGTTCTCAGGGGAATCGCAAAAGCGAAGCATTTGTCACACCTGCGGGAGTGCAGGTGCGCTTAAGGGGAGAGCAGGTGAGAAAAGCACTACCAGAATATATTTCGAAGGTTTTCGAGATTTTGTCAATTTTTGACTTTAGAAGTTCGGTTAGAGGCGATTTTTGAGAGGGTTTACACGAGATTTCTTGAGGTAAGCCACTTGTGGTCTTTTTATCTAATTATATTGAATACCCATTGGATTTCCCACCTAGTTTATGTGTTTTAAGGTGGAATATTGGGATAGATATTGGAGAGTAAGATTTAGCGACTTGAGTATGGTTGGACTCGTGGTTGAATGGGTGTTCTGATTTTGTTAATTTTATTGGATTTCGATAAATGGGCCCGAGGTTGACTTTTTGACTTTTGTTAAAGAACATAGCTTGTATTGATTCCATAGCTTGTGTTGATTGTATCGAGTTGTTTGCTGCTAGATTCTAGGCGTTTGGAGGCTGAATCGAGAGGCAAGGGCTTATTGGAATAGAGAGTTGCACGGTCTGAGGTAAATAACACTTCTAAACTTGATTCTAAAATATGTGTTATGTGATTGGTGTTGATGTGATGCACATGCTAGGTGACAGGCGTGCGGGCGTGAACCATAGAAATTGTGACTCGGTCAATCCCATAAAACTGTGTAGTCACTGAATCTTGATTTTACTCATGTCTACTCTATGTGTTCGATATTTTGAGTTGTGATTTATGTTAGAAATCATGTTTAGGCTATGTGTCGGTACTATTGGGACCCATAACGGGTCACACTTTTGTTGTTGAGTTATTTGCATAAGTTGCAGTTATGTACTCAGTCGCATTAATTATTGCATATCATATCTCACTCTCTTATACCATTTATTGTCACATCATGTATCATTGATTGAGTTGTTGGCTTGAGCATTGTGATCCCGAGAGACTAGAGATATTGATGACTGAGTGAGGTCGAGAGCCTGCTTATGAGTGATATTGATGGGACCAGGCTGCGTGCCGCAACATGTACTATTGAATTATGATGGGATGGGACTGCACGCCGCAGCAGGTATTATTGATTCATGACGGGATCAGACTGAAAGCTACAACAAATTTTATTAGAGCTTGGGTAGGATCTGTTTCTTCGGAGTCCAACATACTAGCAGTGAGCGCAGGTACCGTACAATACTAAGTGATTGAGTGTGACAAGCAAGAATTGAGATAGTCAGATTGGGTACTCTAAGAGTTTGAGTATGTGAGGTTTTCATTGTGCTGCATCACATCTGACATGTAGATATAGAGATGTAATATTTCTCATATCATACATACTTGGCATGTTTTATTTGTATTAAGCTTATTGTTAAACCTGAAAGCTTGTCTACATTATGAGATTCTCTGAGATATTATTGTCATATTTCTTGTCATTTCTGTACCGTTATGTTTGGATTGTATTGGTTGAGCTCGTCACTGCTTTCAGCTCAAGTTTAGTCTTGTTACTTAGTGAGTACATTGGGTTTGTTGTACTTATACTACACTTTGCACTTTGTGTGCAGATCCAGGTACTTTCGAGCACGAAGGTTTCTAGTGTTGGATCTTATTCAATTTGGAGACTATCGAGGTAGTTTTCTTAGTGTCCGCAGATCCTGACTCTCCTTCTTTTTATTTTAGTTTTATTTATATTATTCTACCTTCCTAGACATTGTTTCAGCAGTCAGACCATGTTATTGTATATAAATTCTCATGTACTTAGTGACACCCGGATTTTCGAGGATATTGTATTGAGTCGTTGTATTTTCTTATCAGTAGTTATGAGATTTTACTATTGAACTTATATTACTATGTTTCCAAATTTAAAGATGCATGGTTTATTGTGATTGTGAACTTGCCTTATATTGCAATACGTGTCATCATGACATGTGAGATATGGCTATTTTTCGTGTCAATATACTTATAAAGTTTTTAGAAGTACAAGTGGAAGTACACTCACTGGACAAAAGATTTGGCATTAAAATATACCCTTCAAGGTATTATTTTGCATGCTAAGAGACTACCGAGACAAAGATTGCCAAGTGATAAAGTCATCCGAAGATTTGGATTTCCGTGGCCAAGTTGATGTCATTGTTATAGATACCCTCAGGAGGACACAATCCAACATATCTTTATATCAAGCCGGAAGGTCAGAAAAGTTTTGCAAATGTAAATAATCGACCGGTCGTTTTGCTTTCGCGATCATCGTTCCCCTACTTAAGACTCCTCGTACGTGCTTTTATTGTTTTGTGAGTTGCAAGGATGGTTGGTTTAGGTTTGGAAGGGTTCAGGTTGAAATCGCAACGCTTAGTACCTTAATAGTGGCCTAATGTGGCCAAATTTGACTTGAGTCAATATCTAGAATAAATGACCACGGAACCAAGATTTTAAGGTTCAAATAGGTTTGTATGTTAATTTTGGACTTGAGCGTGTGTTCGGATCAGGTCTCGGATGATCTGGGAGCGTTTCGATGCTTAATCTGGAAAGTTTGTTCATTTAGGGTTTTATAGTTCTTTAAAATTTGTTTGGAGTAGACTTGGTCTTTGACCTTATCGTGCACAATGCACACCTCAAAACAAGGTATGCAAAGGTCGAGTACAATTACAGTAACCGAATGAAGAGTCGGGATCGAATCGACTGGGAGCTAGATGGGAGTTAGGAGTATATATTCAAATGCGTGAATTTGAACTATCTTAATTTGCACTTCCAAGAAAATGATTTTGTTGCTATTTCTTTTTAAAAATGAAGATTTTAAAGTAAAGGAATAAGATTAGGATAATTGTTTTTGTTGTTTTACAAGGTTGTAAAAAGCCTAGGGATATGACCATCACCTAGGTGTTCGCCTAATGGGATAAAAATCTTAATGCTTGTTTTGTTGATCGAGGCGTATTATAGCAATTAACTCTCAATTACCTACTCAATACCTCTCGGTCAGAGAATGATTTTTCCCAATTTGGTTTTCTCAAGTCAAAATGGGTATCACAGAAAATGGTTGATTAAAGCTCAAGTCGAATTATTACTATCTCTAGGTTGAACCCTTTAATTGGGTTGATCAAAATCTAGATTGACCCAATTTCATGTTAGATAAGTTTTCCTAGACTAAGTCTCTCTTTCTCAAATAGAAACTAAGTCAAATAGGCATGAACTAATGTTTGCAACCATTAGATTAAAGCATGAACAAGGCTAAATAATATACACCCAATCATAAAAGCACTAAATTTGATACCTATAAGGTTTACACACCAGGGATGGGTCACAAACCTAGTAAAACTCTAGCTACTCATGCTTGAAATGAAAGAAGAATAAATACTAATTAAACTCATATTATAATAATAAAATGATAAAAACTATAGTAAAATACTCCATATAGAAAACTTCCAAAAAGAAGCACAGAAAAGCCGCTACAGGACTTGTTTGTCAAAACTTGACATAATTTTGTGAAACTCATCTATTTATACAAGGTTGGAAGTTTCAGATAAAAATTCCCTTCAGGAGGTTCTGCGGCTGCACAATTCCATGTGCAGTCCATAGAATTCTTCAACTTGCAGGAACTAGGATTCTGCGGCAGCACAATTCCGATCTGCGACCGTGAGGCAATATTTCTATGGTCCGCAATTCTAAGGGACTTGGAACTTGAAAATTTTCCCACCCTCTGAAGTTGATCTCATGCTCTTCTTTTGCGGCTGCACAATTCCTGTGCGGTCTGCAGTTTTCTAGAAAGCATGTTGGGATTTCCTTCATTTTTTGCGGCCGCAGATAGAATTCTGCAGTCAGCACTTGTGCGTTTTATTTTCTTGTGTTTAGATTACTCCTTTTTGAGTCGAATATCATCTCGAGAGTCCAACTTCTAACATACCTGCAATTTCGCACATTTCATCATAATCGGACAAGCAGAAGTTTTTTTAGAAGTTCTTGAGTTTCATGTTGAATTCACGCATTTTGGTGTCTGATTCGTGATTCTAGATGTTATTGTAGTGTTTCGATTGTGCGAGTCAGTTCGTATTATGTTGTTGGATGCATTAATGTAATTTGATGGGGTCTCGGGGGGTCTCAGGTGCGAATAGGATTTGAATCGGACTTAGTTTTCGACATTGGGACTATTGGTGGCTTCAGATCTAGTGCAATTGCACCTGTGAGGAAATGGCCGCAGGTGCGAGCACGCAGAAGCGTCTGAGTAGTCGCAAGAGCAGACTTTGGCTAGATATGAATTGTAGGAGATGCGAGGCTTTTTTCACATATGTGCATCCGTCGATGCGATGGAGGCTCCGCATGTGTGATAGGTAGCCGACTTGCTAAGATCGCAAGACCAAAAAGAAGTTCGCAGAAGTAGAGGGAGTCCGCAAAAGCAGACCCGTAGATGCGCATCCCTGTCCATAGAGAGGAGAGGCTGGAGGATGTAGGGGATCGCATATGCGGCCTTTTGATCACACCCCCGGTTCCGTATATGCGGTTAAGTGACCGCATGTGCGGAAATCGCTGGGCAATGAGTGCTTTTAATCTGGGACTTAGGCTATTTTCCACACTTTCACTTGATCTTGGGATATTTTGAGAGCACTTTTGAGGGGAATTCTCATCAACAACAGAACGTAAGTGAACTCCACCCATTTTCAAGTTAAATACACGGATTATAGGTAGAGTAAACAGGGAAATTAGTGAAACTTGTGCGATTTTGTGAAGAACCTAGGGTTTAAGTAAAATTGGGATTTATTTGTGGTAATCAGAATAAATTATATATTTGAGTTCGGGAGGTCATGGATAACAAGTATATTAGAAAATTTTCGGAATCCGGGCGCGTGGGCCTGGCGGTGAATTTCATGAATCTTTCAACTTGGGTTGGGTAACTATTATAATAGATAAATTAGGAACTTTCGAGCATATATTTATTAGTTTATACGACTTATAATTTCGGAGTCCTCGGCGTCATTTGAGGAGTTCTAATGAGGTTGGAGAGCTGAATTGAGGACTTGGAATCGAGGTAAGTCTCTTGCCTAACCTTGTAAGAGGGAACTTATCCCTTTAGGTGTGTTATTGTTTCACGTGACTCCATACGTAGCTATAGTTCATGATATATCCGGGTAGACCTAGATTCACATCACACCTTTAATTGTGTTGTTTATTCGTATCATGTGTATTATTTTTCTTGATTATGACTGAGACTACGAATTTGAATTGAAGATATCGACTTAGTTTCTTACTTCAGACTTGGGAAATACTTGATAAACTATAAATCCGTGTCTTCTCGTCTCGCAAGTGCTTTGGCGAGAGGGGTAAACTTATCTACTCTAATGGGATCGGTTTGTTCCTCTCGGCAATGACAAAACTTACTCTTATACGAGGTGTTCCCCTCGGAATGATGGTAACACTACTCATGGGATCGGGTCATTCGCCTCGGCAAATTGGTAATACTACTCTTATGGTTTCGGGCCATTCACCTTGATAGTACTGAGTACGAATATTCCTATGGGATCAGACCTTTTACCTCGGCAGCTTCGTCCTTAATAATTGGAACTGGATTTGTTTTGGTAATTATTTAATTAGCGTGTTCAAGGCCGGTTAAGACGTGTTTACTGATTTGATATAGCCTTGTGTGTGGACTTACTTTAGTTACTTTTATTTGCTTTGCTGCTACTTGTTGTACACTCGCCATGTATACCTTATGTATTTATACGGTTATTTGACCTCTAGTAAGTGTCAAGTCAATCGTTCATCACTACTTCTTCGAGGTTACACTAGATACTTACTAGGGACCACCTTGTTTTCAATAGTCACCTTGCACTTAGTGGTGAGCTGCTTGCCTAGATACGATCTACAGTGTCGGAGTCTCCCTCTACCTATTTATTATTTCTGTCTATCACTTTTACATAGTAGTTGTAGTAGCTTTGTATATTCTATAGATTGCTTAGGTACTTGTGGCGTCGGGTTTTTGGGACTTTTAGCATTTATGTATTGTTGTACTTATCATTTATAGAACCATAGTTGATGTACTTATTATGTTTGTATTTTGTTAAGAAAAAAAGTAGTTACGGTTGCAGGAGATCTTGCTTATTGTTTTCTTTTAAAAGGAAAACTTTTGTTTTAAATGTTTTAAAGGGGTAATGATTAGTAGTTTCACTTGTGGGCTTACCTAAGCGCGGTTCATGGACTATATGACACATGTTAGTTTATTTCCAGTAGATCCTTCCACATATCAGGAGCACATACCCCTACCACTTAGGCTCCAGGGCACGCAACTATTGTTTATCAAACGCCAGGTGCACCACTTGTGGGCGGAGCCCAACCAGTTGCAGCTTTTCTGCCAGAGGCTGTACGAGTCGCGACCGTTGATTAGCACAAGCCGGTGGAAAAATGGAATAGACTTCGCCCCTTAACTTTGGTTGTGAGTTGTCTGAGGACCCCTAGGATTTTAAGATCGGTGCAAGGATATGCTACGAAACATGGGGATATTGGAGTCCAACGGGGTGGACTTCACCACCTTTTAACTTGAGGGCAAGGCCCATAAATGGTGGCTGGCTTACCTTCTTAGCCGGCCAGCAGGTTCACCTACCTTGACTTGGGATCAATTTACGCATTTGTTCTTGGAGAAGTACATACCACCTTCTGAGCGAGAGGAGTTTCGAGGTCAATTTGAGTGACTCCATCAGGGTCATATATCTGTGGACGACTGTGAGGCGAGATTCACTTACTGGTCTTGCCATGCACTTATTATACTCCCCGTAGACGGAGAGAGAGTGTCAAGGTTCATTGCAGGTCTACACCCTGAGATACAGGTTTATATGGCCCATAAGGTAGAGATAGAGACTTATTTTTATTAGGTTATGGATGTAGCTTAGATGATCAAGCGCATTTGCGATCACATCGGAGATTTTGCGACAAGAGGCCCTAGCCGTTTAGAGCATTCAATGGCACCGCACCTGGGGGCAGGGGTCAGTTCATGAGAGGTCAGCCCAGCAAGCCCATGTAGTCAGCACCACCGTCTTCTCGGAGTGCTCTAGCATGACCCTAATTCAGGGTCATTTAAAAAGGTACTTACCATCCGCCAAGGTATTCAGGCTATCAGAGTTAGACTCCAGGTCAGCAGTCCACTGCTCCGAGGGATTGTTTCGAGTGCGGGGATCTTGCCCACGTGAAGAGGCTTTGTCCCAGACTTCAGGGCAAAACCAAGCAGTAAGACCATTGGCCCATGATTACTGCACCATCTACCACACTACCCGCCTGCCTGCCCACCTTGAGGTGGAGAGAAGGGGGTAGGGATTTCCTTAGAGGTAGAGGTCAGTCATGTGGCGCTGTAGGAACCCGTAAAAATCCGTAGCCACAATGATACCAAGTTGGATTCCTATGTTGTTATAGCTATAGAAATTCTTCGCCTTAGAGTTTTGCGAGGGGAGTTCTGCGGCACACTATGTGACTGTAGAACAAGTATGCGGGCTGCATACCCAGATAATCTGTTTCTTTTTTCCCCAGTTGAAGTCATTTCTGCGGCAGGTTTGCGAGCCGCATTTCTATTTTTCTATCGCATATGTGACCGCATAGTTGAGTCGGGGCATCTAAATTTCTAATTTTAAACCCAACCCCAAATCAATATAAAACACTTCCCTACCCATTCTAAACTATTTTTCTGACTTTCAAGTAAGGGAGAGAGGTCCTAGTGTAAGAGAAGCTTCCCATATCATCAAGATTCCTCCACAATCATCACAAAAGGCTTGGGAATAATCACATAGGGATCAACTTTTACTCACTCAAAGAGGTAAGTTTCTATTGCACCAACCCAAAACCCATTATTGTAGTTAAAGTGGGCCATGGGTGAATAGTCTTGGGGGTAAGGATAGGGACCCTGCATGCATAGGGATTCTAGGTTATTTGTGGGTAAGTAAAGGCAAAAATAGAAAGAAATGGGGGATGGGACTTTAGCAAATTCGTAATGGGAGTATAATGCTAAATTAAGCTAGGTTTATGAGCAAATTCCTAATTAAGACTCGATTGTGTTCTTTTTTTTTAATATATTAGAAAGGGTGATGGATTCTGGAAGTCGTCGTCGGAATTAGGGGTAAACACCCAGTCAAGGTATGTATGGCTAACTCTGACCTTCGTATGATCGACTTATTTGTGTTCGAGTAATTGGTATGAGCCCCTTGCTTGGTTCTATGTGAATTGATTGTCTCAATGTGTTAAGATGGAAAATATCTATTCCTTAATTGTCTTAATTGTCTCTCATGCCTCCATGTTACTTGAAATGATGAATTATGATTCTTTATGCTTATCCTATTATGGGTATGATTTATCATATGTTTGAACTTATCTTTACAAGGAAGAGTGTCACTAATTGAATAAAAAGGGAAATAAACTCAGCTGCCAAACGTATCCATGTCCTAAGGACTGTGTGATATTTGAGGAGAACGGAACGCGAACTGAATAATTAATTGATGAGGTTGTGTCCCAAGTGAGATGGCCTAGCCGATCGGGCCGAGATCGGACTCCAAGATGCACTCACGATGGTATTTACATCGAAATATGGATATAAATTATGATGGTGGATATATCTCACTAGGATGTCTTAGCCGGTCAGGCCGAGACCGGACTCCGTGTAAGAACGAGACGGTGGTATTTCAAGTGGTGGAACTTGGCATTAAAAGGATAATTGATCAAAAGGATGAAAAGATGAAACAAGAATGCTATGGGACTCTCATTCGTTTTCCTTGATTTAGGTATAATGTTATTTGATTTCTGTGATTGTTTTCCTACTATTTTACTATTTATTCTAATTAGAGTAGAGTTTGTTCATACATACTAGTACTATTTGATGGTACTAACGTCCCTTTTGCTGGGGGCGCCACATCTTTTAAATGGATGTAGGTGGATCTGTAGCAGGTTGCGCTGATCGCAGGTAGTGGTGCCTCTCCTTCCCTCCACAGTTGTCCCAGTGAGCCCCGCTTCTTCCTAGGGTCATGTGTAATTATGTTGCTATCTTTTTTGGTTATGTTGTCACATTTTGAGGTATAGCCAGGGCCTTGTCGCCGGCAGGATTTCGTTTGTCTTCCTTATCCCTAGAGGCTCCGTAGACTCTCATGTGGGTCATGTATGTTGTTGGGTAGTCGTTGTGTTAACTTGTAACCGTAATTCCATCTGATAAAGATTGTATTTAGTATGTATGTTTTGGAAAACCTAACTTTTGGAAATCGGTGTATGAGGAAGAAATGATTAATATTATGTACGTACTCTTCTGCTTTACTTCCTACTAACTCAACAAACGATGTTATAACTTAAGCATGGGGTGAACAGGAGACGGGTAGGAAAGGCTAACAGGCTTGCTCGACCAGGTTCACTCGGTTAAGCACCGGGCGCGCTCCCCGAAATTGGGGCGTGACAAACTTGGTATCATAGCCTTAGGTTTTAAAGTGTCCTAGGATGTCTCGAAGCCGTGTCTTGTATAGCCATTCTTATCGGTGTTTTGTCGACCACCTCTATAATTAGGGGGATGCTTGGACATTTAGGAATAATACCCTTCATTTTTATCCTATATCGTGCGATGGAGTGGAACGTGAGGTTATTTTCTCTCTAACGCGTGCATTGTTTTAACTTTCAGTAAATGGCACCCAGGAAGAAAGCGTGACTTGGAAAAGAGGCCAATGCCACCCCAAGAGTGGCCATTGATTCCCAATTTGGTGATACGGGTGAGAATAATTCCCTGACTATGAATCTTCCTGATTCCTCCATTACAGACCAGGCTATTCTTGTTCCTACCCCTGCAGAAGGTGCTACAATCCCTCCCGTTGATATCCCAGCTCCTCCTCCTCTAGATCCAGGTCCCGGTTCTGGTATTTCTAATGGGTATCTTAGGGGAGCTATTCAGATGCTGACTCAGTTAGTAGCTTCTCAAGCCCAGAGGTCTAATGTTGCCCCCACTTCCTCTAGCTGGAAAAGTGATTCTTCCGGTTCTAGGGTTAACAGGTTTTTTCAGTTAGACCCTCCAAAGTTCACAGGCACTGATCCGAACGCAGACCCTCAGGATTTCATTGATGAGATGCATAAGACCCTCCGAGTTATGCGTGCTACTGATAAGGAGGGAGTAGAAATGGCCTCCTATCGTCTGAAAGGGGTGGCATATTGCTAGTTTGAGATGTGGGAGGACTCTCGTGGGGAGGGGAGCCTTCCGGCGAGGTGGAGTGGGTTCGCGAATGCCTTTAATGACCATTTCCTGCCCGCTGAAACTAAGGCAACCCATGCTTCAGAGTTTGAGACCCTCAAACAAGGCAGTCAGAGGGTGTGGGAATATCATATGGAATTTGTGCGCCTGTAAAAGTATGCTCCTCATATGATGCCAACCATGGAAGATATAGTTTGCCGTTTTGTGCAGGGCCTTATTCCTTTGGTTATATATGAAGCTGCCACTGCTTCTTTAAATTCTGACTTGAACTATGGGAAAATTGTGGCATTTTTCCACGCTATAGAGACCCGAAAGTTAAAATATAGCAGGGAACGAGAAGGGAGTGGCAAGGCCCGATCAGCGGGCAACCATAGGGATTCATTTAGAGGCGAGAGATTAGTTTTTCGAGGAGGGTCATCAAGGCCATCCTAGTCTTACGCCCAGTCTTCAAGTAGTGCCCCACTATTCAGGCACAGTCAGCAGCAGGGGGGTCGCTTTAGGCCCAGCCAGAGCAGCAAGGGCCCCCACTTCCAGGGCCGTTTAGGAGGGAAGTTCCAGCAGGAAAAGAGTTCTCCAATGTCTCCATGTCCTAGTTGTGGGAAGGTTCATTCGGGAATCTGTTATATGGACATGCCAGTATGTTACAGATGTGGGAAGAGAGGTCATATTTAGAGGGAGTGTCGTACACCTCGCCAGGGTGCAGGCAGAGGTACATATCAGCTATCCAGTTCTTCAGCAGCTACATCTTCAACACGCCCTCCAGCCCGAGGCGTTCCAGCACCAACCGGGCGTGGTGCAGCAAGGGGTGCTCAAAGCTCAGGGGGTCCCAGCCGATTCTATGTCATGAGTGGCTGACAGAGTGTAGAGGCTTCACCAGATGTCGTCACAGGTATATTGACTATTCAATCTCATGATGTGTATGTCCTTATTGATCGCGGATCTTCTCTATCCTATGTTACTCTTTATATTGCTTCGAGCTTCGGAATTGAACCAGAACAACTTCATGAACCGTTTTCTGTGTCTACCTCAGTTGGTGAATCTATCACGGCCGCCCGAGCCTATAGGGATTGTATTGTCACGGTGCGTGGTCGAGATACAATGGTCAATATTATTGAACTGGGAATGATTGATTTTGATGTAATAATTGGAATGGATTAGCTTTATTCATGCTTTGCCAAACTCGACTGCCGAACCAGAATTATGAGGCGTGAGTTTCCTAACGAGCCAGCTGTTGAGTGGGAGGGGAATATTGTTATGCCAAGAGGTAGGTTTATTTCCTACCTTAAGGCCACAAAGATTATTAGAAAAAGGTGTATTTATCATTTGGTCCGAGTTGCGGACACCACCGCGGAGGTGCCTGCTCTTGAATCAATGCCAATTGTGAGTGAGTTCTCCGATGTCTTCCCGGATGAGTTCCCTTGGAATCCTCCAGACTGGGAAATTGATTTCTCGATCGATGTAATGTCGGGCACGCAACCTATATCTATTCCACCCTACATGATGGCGCCAACCGAATTGAACGATCTAAAAGAGCAACTGAAAGATTTTCTAGAAAAAGGTTTCATCCGACCAAGTGTGTCGCCTTAGGGCGCACCAGTTCTCTTGGTTAGAAAAAAGATGGGTCGCTCTGGATGTGTATTGACTACCGGCAACTCAACAAAGTAACAAACAAAAATAAATACCCGTTGCCTCGGATAGATAATTTGTTCGACCAATTGTAGGGTGCCAATTTCTTCTCCAAAATTGATTTGCGGTCTGGGTACCATCAGCTAAAGATAAGGGAGAAGGATATCCCTAAAACAACTTTCAGAACTCAATATGGGCACTTTGAATTTTGGGTAATGTCCTTTGGGCTAACCAGCGCCCCAACAACTTTCATGGACCTTATGAATCGGGTCTTCAAGCCATTTCTTGACTCTTTTGTGATAGTGTTCATTGACGATATCCTTGTATACTCACAAAGTCAAGAGGATCACGCTAGTCGCCTCAGGGCAGTTCTACAGACTCTCCATCAGCACCAACTATATGCAAAGTTCTCGAAATGTGAATTTTTGCTTAAATCTGTTACCTTTTTTGGCCATGTTGTTTCTAGGGAAGGGATCAAGGTTGATCCCCATAAGATCGCAGCAGTAAAGGATTGGCCTAGACCTACAACCCCAATATAAATTTGCAGTTTCTTGGGTCTGGCCGGATATTATAAGAGGTTTGTGGAAGGATTCTCTACTCTCGCCTCCCCATTGACTAAACTAACGCAGAAAGTGGTCAAGTTCCAGTGGTCCGATGCTTGTGAAAAGAGTTTTCAAGAATTAAAATCAAGATTGACTTCGACGCCGGTGTTGACCCTGCCAAAGGGTGCAGAGGGGTTTGTGGTGTATTGCGATGCTTCGAGGGTTGGTATTGGGTGTGTGTTAATTCAACATGGTAAGGTTATAGCATATGCTTCAAGGCAGCTTAAGAATCACGAAAAGAATTATCCGACTCATGACTTGGAGCTTGCGGCAGTTGTTTTTGCATTAAAGATTTGGCGACATTATCTGTATGGGGTCCACGTGGATGTATTCACAGACCAAAAGAGTCTTCAATATATTTTCAAGTAGAAGGAATTAAAAATTTGAGGCAAAGAAGATGGCTTGAGTTGCTCAAAGATTTTGACATGGATATCAGGTATCATACAGGGAAATCTAATGTGGTGGCGGACGTACTTAGCCGAAAATCTATGGGTAGTTTGGCTCACTTGGAAGTATGTCGAAGACCCTTGGCTCGAGAAGTTCATAAGTTGGCCAGTCTGGGAATTTGTCTTGTGGACTCTAGCAAAGGGGGTGTCATAGTTCATAACAGGGCAAAATCATCGCTTGTGGCAGAAGCCAAGGAAAAACAATACAATGATCCAATATTGTTACAGCTAAAGGAGACGATTCATAAACATAGGACCACAACATTTTCTCTCAGCAGAAATGATGGTATCATACGGTGCCAAGGGCGGTTGTGTGTCTCGATGTGGATGACCTTCAGGAGAGGATCATGGCAGAGGCTCATAATTCTTGATATTCAACCCCGGTTCTACAAAAATGTATCACGACCTCAAGGATGTTTACTAGTGGAATGGCATGAAGAGGGGTGTGGCGGACTTTGTGGCAAAGCATCTGAATTGTCAGCAAGTGAAGGCCGAGCATCAAAGGCCCGGTGGGTTGGCGCAGCTTATAGAGATTCCGATGTGGAAATGGGAAATTATTAATATGGACTTTGAGGTGGGACTACCCCGTACTCCGCGCAAGTTTGACTCAAATTGGGGGATCGTGGATCGACTCACAAAATTATCACACTTCCTTCCTGTTAAATCCACTGACACTGCGGAAAAGTATGCTCAGTTATATATCAAGGAAATAGTCAGGCTCCATGGCACTCCAGTTTCCATCATCTCTGATCGAGGGTCCCAATTCACAGCAAATTTCTGCAAGAACTTTCAGCAAGGTTTGGGTACGCAGGTAAATCTCAGCATAGCCTTTCACCCGCAGACTGACGGACAAGTAGAGCGGACAATCAAAAGCTCGAGGACATGTTGCATGCTTGTGTTATTGATTTTAAAGGTATCGAGGATGATCACTTGCCGCTTATAGAATTTTCTTATAACAATAGCTTCCATGCTAGTATTCAAATGGCGCCGTTTGAGGCCTTGTATGGTAGGAGATGTAGGTCGCCTATCGTATGGTTTGAGGTGGGAGAATCCGATCTATTAGTGCCTGACCTTGTGCATCAAGCTGTGGAGAATGTTAAAATCATAAAGGAGCCATTGAAAACTGCTCAGAGTCATCAGAAATCCTATTCGGATGTTCGTCGCAGGGATTTGGTGTTCCAGGAAGGTTATTGTGTGTTCTTGAAGGTATCTCCACTGAAGGGGGTCATGCGGTTTGGAAGAGGAGGGAAATGGATTCCAAGGTACGTCGGGCAATATAGAATCATTCAAAAGAAAAGGACAGGTAGCGTACAAGCTTGAGCTGCCCCCTGAGATGTCACTAGTGCACCCGGTGTTTCTTGAGTCTGTGTTAAAGAAGGTGGTTGGAGACCAGTCTCCCATCATGCTGGTGGAGAACGTCAAGGTTAACGAAGAATTGTCATATGAAGAGGTTCCAGTTTCTATTCTTTATAGACAAGTCTGGAAATTCAGAAATAAGGAAATTGCATCGGTGAAAGTATTATGGCGAAACCAACAAGTCGTGAAGCTACTCGGTGAAAGTACCCTCATTTGCTTGAATAGTAAGGTAAAAGTCCATGAAGTTGTCTCCTCTAAATATTTTCAATATATTTTGGCTGGTGTAAAAACACTATTTCCCTAGTTATCCGTCCTTTTATGAAGTCTCGATTTGTGTCTCTTTATGCTCTAACGTGCTGATTGATCGTATGAGATAGCTGAGATGTATTTCGAGGTCTCTATGGAATGTTGATAAACCTAGCTACAAAGGAAACTCTGGCAAAGATTGGGAGTTAGATAAATTGTGTTGTTGACATATAGTATGTATGAACCTAAGTAAAACCCCGACCCTCATTCAAGGACGAATGATTTTAAGTGGGGGAGGATGTAAGGACCCGTAAAAATACATAGCCAAAATGATACCCAGTTGGGACTTTTGGATTAAAAATACCATACGTACTTAAAGGACGAAAATTCGCAAAAAGGTGCAAATCTGCGACTATGCGATCGCAGAACCACTTTGCGGACCGCATAATGGCCGCAGAGTGGGCCAGATTGCTGGACAATTTGAGGGTGATTATGCTGACCAAAATGCGATCGCATACCGGATATGCGGGCCACATAATCCATCGCATATTTTCCTTGGAGTTTTGCATAATGGTCGCATACCCGTACAGTTTGTTTCTTTTTTTCCTCCAGTTGAGGCCGTTTCTGCAGCAGGTTTGTGTGCCGCATTTTTGTTTTGCGGTCGCATATGCGACCGCAAAGTTGAGTTGGGGCATCCAAATTTCTAATTTTAAACTCGACCCCAAATCAATATAAAACACTTCCCCACCCATTCTAAACTGTTTTTCTGACTTTCAACTAAGGGAGAGAGGTCCTAGTGTAAGAGAAGCTTCCCATATCATCAAGATTCCTCCACAATCATCACCAAGGTCTTGGGAATTATCACATAGGGATCAAATTTTACTCACTCAAAGAGGTAAGTTTCTATTGCACCAACTCTAAATCCCATTGTTGTAGTTAAAGTAGGCCATGTGTGAATAGTCTTCGGGAGTAAAGATAGGGACCTTGCATGCATTGGGATTCTAGGTTATGTGTGGGTAGGTAAAGGCAAAAATAGAAAGAAATGGGGTATGGAACTTTAGCAAATTCGTAAAGGGAGTATAATGCTAAATTAAGCTAGGTTTATTAGCAAATTCGATTGTGTTATTTTGTTGAATAGATTAGAAAGGGTGAAGGATTCTGGAAGTCGTCGTCGGAATTAGGGACAAACACCCAGTCAAGGTATGTATGGTTAACTCTGACCTTCGTAGGATCGACTTATTGGTGTTCGATTAATTGGTTTGAGCCCCTTGCTTGGTTCTATGTGAATTGATTGTCTCAATGTGTTAAGATGGAATACTTATATTCCTTAATTGTCTTAATTGTCTCTCATGCCTCCATGTTACTTGAAATGATGAATTATGATTCCTTATGCTTATCCTATTTTTGGTATGATTTGTCATATGTTGGAACTTATCTTTACAAGGAAGAGTGTCACTAAATGAATAAAAAGGGAATTAAACTCAACTGCCAAATGTATCCATGTGCTAAGGACTATGTGACAATCGAGGAGAAAGGAAAGCAAACTGAATAATTAGCTGATGAGGTTATGTCCCAAGTGAGATGGCCTAGCCGATCGGGCCGAGATCGGACTCCATGATGTGCTCATGGTGGTATTTACATCGAAATATGGATATAACTTATGATGGTGGATATGTCTCACTAAGATGGCTTAGTCGGTTGGACCGAGATCGGACTCCGTGTAAGAACTACACGGTGGTATTACAAGTGGTGTCACTTGGAATTAAAAGGCTAATTGATCCAAAGGATGAAAAGATGAAACAAGAATGCTATGGGACTCTCATTCGTTTTCCTTGATTTTGGTATAATATTATTTGATTTCTGTGATTGTTTTCCTACTTGTTTACTATTTATTCTACATAGAGTAGAGTTTGTTCATACATACTAGTACTATTCGATGGTACTAACGTCCCTTTTTCCGGGGGCACTACATCTTTTAAATGGATGTAGGTGGTTTTGTGGCAGGTTGCACTGATCGCAGGTAGTGGAGCCTCTCCTTCCCTCCACAGTTGTCTCTATGAGCCCCGCTTCTTCCCGTGGTCATGTGTAATTATGTTGCTATCCTTTTTGGTTATGTTGTCACATTTTGAGGTATAGTCGGGGCTTTTTCACCGGCAGGATTTTGTTTGTCTTACTTATCCCTAGAGGCTACGTAGACTCTTATGTGGGTCATGTATGTTGTTGGGTAGTCGTTGGGTTAACTTGTAATCGTAATTCCATCTTATAAAGATTGTAATTAGCATGTATGTTTTTGAGAACCTGACTTTTGGAAATCGGTATATGAGGAAGACTGGATTAATATTATGTACGTACATTTTTGCTTTACTTCCTACTAACTTAATAAACGATGTTATAACTTAAGCATGGGGCGAAAAGGAGACAGGTAGGAAAGGCTAACAGGCTTGCTCAACCAGGTTCACTCGGTTAAGCGCTGGTCGCGCTCCTCGAAATTGGGGCGTGACAGGCGCTTCGACAAGATTCTATGCTATCCCCGCCAAGCCAAAGTCAATCGCCTCCGATGCAGTGATCACATGTTCTATTCATGTCTGTCGTAATGATGCCTCGGTATTATTTTATCCAGGGTCTAGTTACTCTGATGTTTCTTCTCTATTTGCTCCTTATCTGGATGTGCCCCGCGAGTCCTTGGGCATTCATGTATATGTGTCCACGCTAGTGTGTAATTCTGTTATTGTGGTTCAGATCTACCAATCCTGTATGGTGAATTTCTATAATATGAGACTAGAATGAATCTTCTATTGCTCGATATGGTTGTGTATACGGTAAAACCGGGGAAGACTGATTTTAAGTCTTAACCACGAGATGCAACCCTCGAGAGAGTATACCGAGTGATCGACATACCTCGAGAGAGAACAAAATTCGAAGACCGTCATGGAAAGGCGGGAAACTCTCAAGAGCACATGGTTAAAGATGACAATGCCGGCAAGAATAGTACAAGTCCGTACCGGACCATTATACAGTTGTACCAGTTGTTCTTCTTTGTAATAAGTATACATGTATTATGTTGGGATTCCCCCTTCCTATATAAAGGGGACCTTTGTCATTTTGTAACACACATGATATTCAGTACAACAACAATAACATTCTCTGCTTCTCTTACTCAAACGTGTCTAACAATTGTTCCACTGATTTATTGCTATTCATTTATGGTGTTCATTAATTGTTCTTCACTTATTGCTCATTATTGATCATAAATAGCTATCCCTGAGGCCTCCAATACTATTATTCTCTCATTGATTGCCCACTATTAAGCGCTCTAGATCGACCTCGAGGCTCTACTTCGGTCAGCTCGAGACCTTGTCTTGCAACAGCTTCGGTTTGCATATCACTACTTTCCTTTGCTTATATATTATTATTCCTACCCACACTTAGCGTCTACTGCCTAACAACTAGTATTAAAATAAATCACGTATTTTTAGAACCATAAGATCAAATATAGTTATCATTACCATTTTCACGATAAACAGTTTGAAGTCCACCGTGGGGCTAAAAATAATAGTGATTGTTTTAGTGCAAGTTTTCTGAAAACACAAGTTATCTTTCACACTTTTTCTTGTCCAAGAACCTTTGATTTCAGGTCAAAAAATATCTAACTCAGTGAATGCACACGAAAACAACGGCATTGAACTTCATAGAGAGAACGATGCAGCTGCTTTAGGCATCGGTGTACCACCGCAAAACCCTGAAGGGGAACCAGTACAAATCCCCATTGATGAGGGCTCACGCCACGCTCAACATGTCGATGTAAGCTCTCATACCGACGGAGCGTGCGAGGGAATAATCAACATGAAGCGCAGCGAACTCCTGCTTGACAGGAAAGAGAAGTTAGCCTTCATGTAATTTTAGAGATGTTACAGGCACAACAAGTGGCTATTGCTCAACTACAAATCCATCAAAAAACTCCAAGCACAGCACCATCGGAAACGGCTCCTCGAGTCGAATAGGCACCAGAGAGATCGAGATTCTTAAAGAATCCGATGTATTCAAAATTAAGCAGAGAGAGAACGAGATTCTTAAAGAATTCGTATCCTGTTTTCAAATGGAGCGAATGGAATTACCGCTAGTTTTCGATGACTAGGAAGTGCAGGCATTCACTCGGGGATTGAATGAACGAAGCTCGATAGCTTCAAATCAGCTAAAGCAAAATTTAATCAGGTATCCCATCATAATTTGGGAGGATGTACAAAATAGGTATCAGTCGAAGATCAGACTTGAGGATTACCAATTGGAAGCCCCCTCGGGATCGGTAAATCCTAGCAGGCTGTTAGTGAAGGAATCAAGGACTATAGAAAGAGAGTCGAGACCAAACAAAGAAAGGTATCAACCATACGTTGAGGATCGAAGAAAAACCCCGAGGCGCAATATACCTCGCAGCGACCGAAGGTAGAATCGAGGTCAAGGTCCCCGTTGACTCATAAACAAAGCTAGGTTCGGTAGACACAGGACCGATGGAACCCAGGTTATCTGAGTACAACTTCAACATTGATGTTTTAGACATCGTATCGGCCATAGGTAAAATCAAAGATGCCAAGTGGCCAAAACCCATACTATAAGATCCTTCACCCTAACTTGATATGAGAATATCATGGCACTCACAGTCATAGGACCAAGGATTGTAGACAGCTCCGAGAAGAGGTAGCCCGGCTGACCAGCAAAAGGCACCTTCGCGAGTTCCTCAGCGACCGAGCTAAAAACCAATTTCGAAAAGGAAAGGAGAACATGAAAAATGAACCAGAAGAACCACATCACGTCATCCACATGATCATTGGAGGAGTCGACGTCTCACATGGACCCGTCATAAATCGAACGAAAATATCCATCACCAGGGAAAAGCGAACTCAGAGTTACATACCAGAAGATGCTCTCACATTACGCGAATAGGATACCGAGACCTTGTCTCAGCCTCATAATGACGCTCTGGTAATTTCTTTTCTCTTGAATAAATTTCAAATTAAACGTGTGCTCGTGGATTTAGTTAGCTCGGCAAACATAATAAGGCCGAGGGTGATAGAGCAGCTCGTACTGCTCGACCAGGTCATGCACGCCTCTCGAGTCCTCAAGGGATTCAACATGGCGAGCGAAACAATGAAAGAGGAATCCGCCCTCCAGGTCAACGTGGTCGGTATAATACAAGATACCAAGTTTCATGTCATCGAAGGTGACATGAGGTACAATGCCTTGCTCGGAAGGCCGTGGATACACTGTATGAGAGCAGTGCCGTCAAATCTTCATCAAATGATGAAGTTCCCAACAAAAGACAGTATAAAAACAGTATATGGAGAGAAACATGCGGCGAAGGAGATGTTCGCGGTACACGACATGGAACTAGCACCCATATACTCAACCTTTGAGGGGTAAGAAGATAAATAGGTCCCCGAGAATGATGAAGAATACTTCCTCACTCCACGAACCTTCGTCTCCCCCGAAGAAACAGACGCAACAAAGTCAACGATTGAAGAGCTGGAGAATGTTATTTTGATAGGAGAAGGTATACATGGGAAATAGATTAGACCCCGAACTCAGGAAGAAACTCATTCAACTTCTTATTAGCAACATTGATTGATTTTCTTTGTCTCATTTAGACATGACAGGGATCCCGCCAGAAATAATCACCCATCGACTAAGCGTCGACCCCAGGTTCAAACCGGTAAAGCAAAAAAGAAGGTCTCAGTCCGAGGTAAAACATGCATTCATCAAAGACGAGGTAACAAAACTCCTCAAAATAGGGTCCATAAGGTAAGTAAAATATCCCGAATGGTTGGACAATGTAGTAGTATTCCCCAAAAAAGGGAAATAAATTAAGAATGTGCGTAGATTATAAAGATTTAAATAAGGCATGACCTAAAGATTCATTCTCGTTGCCCAACTTCGATCGCTTGATTGATGCCACGGCTGGCCACGAGATCCTCACTTTTGTAGACGCCTACTTCGGGTATAATCAGATTCAAATGAACCCCGAGGATAGGGAAAAGACTTCGTTCATCATGAAGTATGGTACATATTGCTATAATGTAATGCCCTTCGTGCTAAAAAACGCTGGAGCCACGTACCAATGCCTAGTCAATAAGATGTTCGAACATCAAATAGGAAAATCCATGGAAGTTTAAATTGATGACATGCTAGTTAAGTCCCTGCACGGAGAGGACCATTTGACTCATTTGCAGGAAACATTCAATATCCTTAGAAGCTACAACAAGAAGCTTAATCCCAAAAAATATCCTTACGGAGTAGGTTCGGGAAAATTCTTAGGCTTCATGGTGTCGAACAGGGGGATCGAGATCAACCCCGAGAAAATCAAGGCCATCAAAGAAATCACAGTGGTAAACAATGTAAAGACCATACAGCGGCTGACCGGGCAGATAACAGCCGTAGGTCGATTCATCTCGAGGTCATCAGATCGGAGCCATCACTTTTCCCCTTACTAAAAAAGAAAAAAAAAACCGAGTGAACTGCGGAGTGCCAACAAGCTTTGGAGGAGTTAAAGCGGTATCTCTCAAGCCCGTTTTTGCTCCACACCCCGAAGGAGGACGAAAAACTATACTTGTACTTAGCCGTGTCCGAGGTAGTGGTAAGTGGCATGTGGGCTCGAGAAAAACCAGGTACGCAATTCTCTGTCTACTATGTGAGTCGGACCCTGGGAGATGCTAAAACCAGGTATCCGCACTTAGAAAAATTAGCTCTTGCATTAATAAGTGCATCTAAAAAATTGAAGCCTTATTTTCAATGTTATCATATATGTGTTTTAACAACATATCCTCTTCCAAACATATTGCATAAGCCCAAATTTTCAGGCCGACTGGACAAGTGTGCCATTGAGATCGGAGGGTATGATATCGAATATCAACCCCAAATAGCTATCAAGTCCCAAATTTTGGCGGACTTCGTGGCCGACTTTACGGTCGCAAACCTAGGATCATCCGTCGAGGAAGATGACATACTCCTCGAGGCTGTGTTCAGCTATCCAAATCGGTGATTGAAGAAGGCCATGCCGAGATCAACTCCACCAGTCTAACATGGGATTGGAGAAACAACTACATCGATTATTTGGGACGTGGGAAGCCACCCACGGACCCAAAGGAATCAAGGGCCTCTCGAACCAAAGCAGCTCGATTTTCACTCGACGAGAATGGATCTCTATACAGAAGAACCTTCTATGGGACCTTAGCAGTATGCTTTGGATCAGGGGATACTGACTATGTGCTCTAAGAAATCCACGAGGGCGTCTGCGGAAATCACTCCGGTGCCGATTCTTTAATTCGAAAAGTGATCAGAGCGGGTTACTATTGGGACAACATGGAAAGGGACACCAAAGAATTCGTCCAAAATTGCGACAAGTGTCAAAGATTTGCACCAATGATTCACCAGTTTGGTGAACAACTACATTTAGTCTTATCACCATGGTCGTTCATGAAATGGGGAATGGACATTGTCGGTCCCCTACTAACAGCGCCAGGTAAAGCTAGATTTATTCTATTTATGACTGACTACTTAACAAAATGGGTGGAAGCACAGGCCTACGAGAAGATAAGAGAAAAAGAAGTCATCGACTTCATCTAGAATCACATCATGTGCCGATTCGGGGTCCCCTCCGAAATAACATATGGTAACGGAAAGCAGTTCATCAGTAGCAAAGTAACAAAGTTCCTCGAAGATCATAAGATCAAAAGGATCCTATCGACACCCTACCACCCATGTGCAAATGGTCAGGCGGAGTCCATAAACAACACCATCATTCAAAACTTGAAAAAGAAGTTAGAAAATGGAAAAGGAAAATGGAGAGAAATGTTGCCCGAGGTGCTATGGGCATATCAAACAACTTCGAAGTCAAGCACAAGAGTGACGTCGTTCTCTTTGGTATATGGGTCCAAGGCTTTGATACCCGTCGAGGTCGGAGAGCCAAGCGCCATATTTGACATGCCACCGAGGAATCAAAGAATGAGGCCATGACTAGAGCCCTCGAAGTGTTAGATGAAAAGCGACAGGCTTCACTTGTCCGAATGGATGCCCAAAAATAAAGGATTGAAAGATACTACAACAGAAGAACAAGCCTCTGATACTTGAGAGTCGGGGACTTAGTCCTGAGGAAAGTCACCCTCAACACTCGAAACCCTAATGAAGGGAAGCTAGGCCCGAGTTGGGAAGGGCGGTATTGCGTCCTCGGAGTAGTAGGCAAAGGGTCCTACAAACTCGGAACCATGGAAGGCGAGCAACTACCGAGCAATTAGAACATATCAATGCTGAAACGCTACTAATGCTAAGGTATAACCTTCTCCCTTTTCATTTCGTGCTTCACACAAAATATTTGCAGGCGTCAGATGGAAGACACCTAAGCATCCTTCAACTCGAAGACCTTGGGTTTTAAAGCATGTGTTGCGCAATTTTTCCCTTCGATCGGGTTTTATCCCAAAAGGGTTTTACCTGCAAGTTTTTTAACGAGGCAACATCTATATGCTGCCTAAGAAGAATTCAACAAGTATTCAAAGCTTCTTATCAATCAGCCTCAAATACTGGGGGCATCACCCTCGGAGGTTATCTTTTCGAGAGAGTCAAATTATGCCTAAGATGGCCTCGACAGGAAAATATTGTATTTGGGCCAAATGGTCAAATGAACCGTGTCCATATAGAACAATCGAGCCTTCAAAGGAAAAAACATGTACACATATATATCAAGCAATCGAAGAAGCCACTTTGCTCGTTGGAACACTTTATGCCTCAGTGAAATATACTGCTTTCACGCAAAACGGCTCAAGAATCAGAAATCCTCGAACATTCGGGGATTGTCCTCGAAAGTCAGCTCATCGAGCTATCATAACTTGAAGTCGTAAGACCTCAATCAGGAAAATTCGAGCTCGTAATCACTCAATAAGGCAACATCAAATATGTAAGACCTCAACGAGGCATGCCCAAATTTGTAAGACCTTAAAAAAGGCATAATCCCGACTCAGGGACTGTCCTCGACAGTCGGCTCATCGAGCTATCAAAACTCAAAGTCGTAAGACCTCAATCAGGAAACTTCGAGCTCATAAGCCATCGATGAGGCAATGTAAAATCTGTAAGACCTCAACGAGGAATGTTCAAGTTCATAAGCCCTCAATGAGGCAATATCAAGTTTATAAGACCTCAATGAGGCAACATCAAAAACTCTAATCCATAGGACCTTGATGAGGCAATCTCGAGCTTGTAAGACCTCAATGAGGCAATAAGACCTCGATGAGGCAACGTCAAACTTGTAAGCCCTAAACGAGGCAATACCATATCTGTAAGACCTCAACGAGGCATGCCGAAATTTGTAAGACCTTAAAAAGGCATAATCCCAATATTAAAGTCAAGGCTTTATATTCGAACTTGTAAGACCGCTAAAAAGGCATACCCTCGATATAGATGCCTAGGATACCTCACTCGGGGACTAAAAGGCTACGGCCAAACACAATGACTACGGTCATAAGGCTCAAGCCAAACTAACGTGACTCGGAGACGTCCAACCGTCTCTATAAAATCACAAGCCTCCAAATATTTCAAAAAGACATCGAAAAGAACCGGTTAATCAGGCTACCCTCGGCATATGCAAAGGAGCTTCAATCATATAAACTTCAAACAATGAGAAGGCTTCAAAACAATCACCTTCAATAAAAAGGTTTCGAAAACTCAGCCTTCGAGCGAAACCTCCTGAGGTGCTCATTTATCGTTACATATCGACTCATAATTGAGGTTCTTATCGAGCCATCGAAGAGTCGGACGAACATAAAAACTTGAAAAGTCTTTAGCCGAAATGAGGGAAAACTATAGCCATACTAGAGGTCGCATAGACCCAATGCGTAAGAGCCTAAAGGGCCAATGCGTAAAAGCCTTAAGGCTTGCCTAAAGGGCCTCAGGGACGATTTAAAAACCTAAGGGTCGACGAGCTCGAGTAAAAACTTTACTCGAGGACTGGGCCATAAAGGATCAGTTATAAACCATTACCGATTGCTCATCAACTAATAAAACCTAAGGGTTTTTTATTTTTGAAGTCCAACATATCGGACTAATTATCAACAAGCATCAAAGTCTATTCCAAAAAGCAAAGGAAAGACGAGAAGTGACAAAAGCAAAGAACCTTTTATATATGATAAAGGTTCACAAAGCATATTTATAAAGCTCAAAATCGGAGCCCTTACAGAAGCAAAAAGAACAAATGAAAACCTAATCTACCGCCGGGGTTGTGCCTTCAACGGTTCCCATGAGCGCATCGGCTTCAGCCTTAGCTGAAGATAGCACGGTGACCGATTCAGCATGGAGATCCTTATACTTACTACTCTACGCCATTACATCCCGAAGATGATGCTCAATCAAGGGCAACTTTCCTTGGAGGGTATCTCTCTCGGAGGTTATCTCATTCACACACTGCTTGAGTCCAAGGATCTCAGCATCCCTAGCTCTGAACCCTTCCCGCATCAGGGCATCTTTCTCCTTAAGCTACAATGATCAATCCAAAGGTGTTAAGTGCTGAGATCGGGCAAGCACAAAAACAAAACACACGAAGACTATGTTACCTGCTCATCAAGATTGCTTCATTCTCAAAATAGCGTTTCTAAACGAGCTCGAAGGTCAAGCATTTCTTCCTCCTTTTTGGCAAAAAGAGCCCTGAGCTCGTCCGCCTCCGATGAAAACCTCCTACACTCTACCTCGTAATGGTTCAACTCATCTTGAAACTTAGCAGTGGCTCGACTATAAAGTACTATCATCTAAAAGAATAAAAGAAATAAGGTCATAGAAATAATTATCAAAGTTAAAGCACGATCGATAAAAAATTACCTATTTGCAGAGCCTCTCGGCTTCCTTATAAAATGAGCGAGGCGTTAAGATCAGGATTTTTATCGACCACAGTAAAGAGACCTTTGAATACGTCCTTCCCCCAAGAGACGCCCCCGCATTGGAAGATTCTATATTATGGGCATCCCATATCTCCCTCGTAGAAAGTGTTGGAACGGGCGGAGAATCACTTACATCAATAACCCCGGCTGGACTGATTGGGGCCTTTCCTTGTCTCAGAGGAGGCTCATAATTGGGCTCCCCTAACTCATCTACCGAGTGACCTTCTGCTCGGGGAATATTGTGGCCGTCAACCGTCTTAGGGGCATCATCCGACCCACCCCCGAGAGCCTCTTCGGCCCGAGGTGGGATGACATCATCGACTTCTGGTTTAGAATCCCTCGGCTCATCAGTCATCGGTTCAGCAAAAATGACACAATTACGCTTTTGCTTCCCCCTGGCGCTATTGAGGAGTCATTTTTCTTGGTTAAGGCCGCAGAATCGGCCTTACGCTTGTGCACTCTAGCTCCTTTTTGGCTCCGAGTGCTCAGTCATTGATTTTCGTTCTCTCTTCTTCTCCTTATTTGGTTTTGGGGTATCTGCTTCCCCAGGCGGTACTTCCCTCATCAAAGAGTCCTGACCTAGGCCTACACAAGCACAAAACATACACATGAGAAGTTAGAATATATTCGGGGATATCCCTTTTAAAGTGCTCGGGTACTACAGGAGTAAAAGCCATACAATGATTTTTAGCTTCCCATCTGCCCCTGTCCATGTCACGCCACACGCGCTCAGCATACGGGCATGTCGAATCAAGTTGGCGAACCTAGCCCGAGAGATCCTTAACTGCATCGAGGTACCACACAATAGTTGCATCATCAAAAGGAGTTAGTTCAAGGGGAAGTTGGTACAAAGGAAAGTGAAAAACTCAATTAACGTATTCACTTACGATTCATATTCTATTCCTCAGGGAATGGCATTCTTTCAAGTGGAATCGAATCTGAGGTCCTAACTCGTACAAAGCGGCTCATCCACCCTCTGTCCTTGTCTTCGTCGGTGCAAGCAGAGAGAACTTTTGAGGCCCGACGTTGAAGCTTAATCAGACCACCCTAATAGAGTCGGGGACTTTACATTCTAATCAGGTGATCGAGGGTAAAAGGAATCCCCTCGACCATGTTTACAAAATGCCTAACCATATAAATAATGCGTCAAAATGATGGATGAATCTGGTCGAGTGTCACTTGGTACCGCCGACAAAAATCGAGAATAACGAGGTCTATCGATGGCGAGGATGGATCTACCGGGCCTAGGGTAAATTGATAGGTGTATAAGCTAAAGAAATTGGCTTTACGAGTCGTTATGTCTTCCTCCCGAGAGGGGATCTCCACTTGCACCACATCTCCCTAGCAGTAGTCGGCTTTCACCTTCTCGGTATCTGTTATTAGGCTAATATACCGCCGACAGAAATCAAAAATAACGAAGAAGACTTTTCGACCATAAAATCAGAGTTTGTTTCGCAAGGTCCGGGGATGCATTCCTCGAGACTAGGGGTACTGTTGGTTTGCTTTAGAAGAACGTGAAGATGAGGAAGCTTTACCATCTGGGGGAATAGTTTTTGAGGTCTTCGCCATTCTTGCTAAAAGATTTCAGAATAAAAGAGAAAAATTAGTTTGTGGAAGAACACAAGAAAGAAGTAGGAAGAGCTCTTTTGAAGTTTTGAAGATGTGATGAGAAGTAAGGGGCAGAAGAATAAGTATTTATAGGATCCAGTCGTGCGCGTTGGGAAAACCCAAAAGACAGACAACCGCTGTAATCAATTCGAAGCTTTTCAATAATTGTGCGAATGGGACTTTTTAGCATCCCTTCTGTCACGTCAATCGCTTACAAGACATAACCGACATAATGATGAAGACATTGAAGAGTTGGAGAATTCAAATCGTTTCTTGTCTTTTCATTACAAGAAACGCGGGTACTATCTATAAACGGTAAAACTGGGGAAGGCTGATTTTAAGGCTCTCACGGCGTTGCGAGCCCAGTCTCGGTTGTATCAGAACAGAATTCAAGGCTTAACCCCGAGGTGCAACCCTCGAGGGAGCATACCTATAGAGAGAACATAATACGAAGACCGTCATGGAAAGGCGGGAAACTCCCAAGAGCACGTTGTTAAAGGTGACAATGCCTGCAAGAATAGTACAAGTCTGTACCGGACCATTATATAGTTGTACCAGTTGTTCTTCTTTGTAATAATTATACACGTACTATATTGGGATTCTTACTCCTATATAAAGGAGAACCTTGTCATTTTGTAACACACATGTCATTCAATATGACAACAAGAACATTCTCTACTTCTCTTACTCACACGTGTCTAACAATTGTTCCACTGATTTATTGCTATTTATTTATTATGTTCATTAATTGTTCTTCACTTATTGCTCATTATTGATCATAAAGAGTTATCCTCGAGGCCCCCAATACTGTCATTCATTCATCGATCGCCCATTATTAAGCGTTCTAGCTTGACCTCGAGGCCTTGCTTCGGTCAGCTCGAGACCCTATCTTTAAACAGATTCGGTTTTCATATCACTACTTTCCTTTGCTTATATCTTATTTTTCCTACCCACACTTAGCGTCTACTGCCTAACAACAGTATTAACATAAATCACGTGTTTTTAGAACCACAAAATAAAATATAATTGTCATTACCATTTTCACGGTAAACATGTTTACTTCGAGGTTATCTTAGGCATAAATTGATTGTCCCCATACCATGTCATTATTGATTTCCATGTTAATACTATTTCCTTGGCGATGCCTCAGTTTCTCAGATTAGAGTGGAGAGGTTCATTTGTCGATACCTCCAGCTAGGTTATTCTACTCTAAAGGCTTGACATATGGTCGGAAAGGGTTGTTTGTCCTACTTTGCTATTCTTCAAGATACTACTACAGATACTCCCGCATTAGATTCGGTGGCGGTGGTTCGAGGGTTTTTTGATGTATTTCCCGCTGATCTACCAGGTATGCCGCTAGATCGGGATATCGATTTCGACATTGATTTGGTATCAGCTACCCAACCCATTTCTACTTCGCCTTATTGTATGGATCCCAAGAAGCTTAGAGAGTTAAAGGAGCCGCTTCAGAAGTTACTTGTGAAGGGGTTCATTAGACCCAGTGTGTCGCCTTAAGGCGCACCTGTGTTGTTTCTGAATAAGAAGGATGGGAGTATGCAGAGGTGCATTGATTACCGCCAGTTGAAAAAAGTCACAATCAAGAATAGGTATATGTTGTCGTGCATTGATGATTTGTTTGAATAGTTGCAGGGGGCCAGGGTGTTCTCTAAGATTGACTTGAAATCTAGGTATCATCGAATAAAGATTCGTGTTTTAGATAATCCGAAGATGACTTTCCGGACTAGATATAGACACTATGCATTTTTAGTGATGTCCTTAAGCTTAACTAATGTCCTGATGGCGTTTATGGATTTGATGAACCGGGTGTTCAGGCCGTATCTTGAAACATTTATCATTTTCTTCATTTATTATATATTGATCTACTCACGTAGTATGGAGGAGCATGAGCAGCATTTGAGGTTAGTACTTCAGACCTTGCGGGAATAGAAACTTTATGCTATGTTCTCCAAGTGTGAGTTATGTTTGGATTTCGTGGCTTTCTTAGGGCATGTTGTATCATGCGAGGGTATTAAGGTGGATCAAGAAGATTGAGGCAGTCCAAGGTTGTCCTTGTCAACCACAGCAACCGAGATCAGTAATTTCTTGGGGTTAGCAGGTTATTATCGTCGTTTTGTGGAGGGCTTATCGTCTATTGCAGCTCCTTTGACTAGATAGACCCATAAGGGTGCTCTGTTCAAAAAGTCTGATGACTGCGAGGCAAGAATTCATAAGCTCAAGACCGCTTTGACTATAAAATAAGTGTTAGTGTTTCCCCCAATTCAAGAATGTACAACGTGTATTGTGACGCTTCGCGCGTTGGCTTGGGTTGTATGTTGATGCAGGAGGGGCGAGTTATTGAATATGCTTCACATCAGTTGAAGACCCACGAGAAGAATTACACTGTGCATAATTCGTAGTTGACCGCGATAGTTCTTGCTCTCAAAATTTTGAGGCATTATATCTATGGGGTGTCTTGTGATATTTACACCGATCATCGCAGTTTGTAGAATTTGTTTAAGTAGAGTGACTTTAATTTGAGGTAGCTCATGTGGCTTGAGTTACTGAAGGAATATGATATTACCATCCGGGCAAAGTGATTGTGGTTTTGGATTCCTTGAGCAGAAAGGCCAAGAGTATGGGTAGTTTGGCATTCTTTTGGGCATAGGAGAGACCATTGGCTTTGGACATTCAGTCGTTATCTAATAGACTTGTGTGGTTGGATACTTCAGAGCCCAGTCAAATTCTTCCATGTGTTGTGCTTAGTACATTACTTGAGCAGATCAAGGCTCGTCAGTACGATGATTCGCATTTTTTGGTTCTCAGAGAAACGGTACTACATGGTGGTACCAAGAAGGTTTCTATCAGTGGGGATGGTGTTATGCAACTCTAGGGTCGCATATGTGTTCCCAATGTTGATGGTCCCTGGGAGAAAATTCCAGAGAAGGCGCATAGTTCTCAGTATTCTATTCATCCAGGTGCTACGAAGATGTATCGAAGTCCAAGGCAACATTATTGGTGGCGGCGGATGAAGAAGGACATATTTGAGTATGAAGCGAGATGTCTAAATTGCGAGAAGCCAAGTATGAGAACCAGAGGTCAGGTGTACTAGTCCAACAGATCGTTATACCATAGTGGATGTGGGATCGCATCACTATGGACTTCGTTGTTGGGTTTCCGTGGACTTTGAGGAAATTTGATGCCGTTTTGGTCATTGTCGATAGGCTGACCAAGTCAGCACACTTTATTCCAATGGTGACTACTTACTCTTCAGAGAGGCTGGCCCAGATTTACATTCATGAGATTGTTCGGTTGCATAGTGTGCTTGTTCATATTAGATAAAGGCCCTCAGGTCACTTCTGTAACAACTCGGTCTGTCGTTACGTAGAACCGGCATTATAATTACTGTTATTTTTTTTCATAGCTTGTTTTAACTATTATTGATGTGTTAGAGTTGATAGGCTTGAAATCGAAGTGATTATAATGAGAATTTAGCCACTTAGTCTAAAAAATAACCTTGAAGTTGGAAAAATCGACAGAGAGTTGACTTATTGGTAAACGACCTCGGAATGTAGATTTTATGGTTCAAATAGCTTCGTTAGGTGATTTGGGACTTAGGAGTTTGTTCGGAATATTTTTGTGATGTCCGGTGTAGAATTAGGCTTGAATTGGCGAAAGTTAGCTTTGGTGATTTTCGGTCGGCATTGGAAAATAGGCTATCGAGATCGGAATGGAATTCCGACAGTTGGAACAGGTTCGTAATGTCATTTTGGACTTGTCAGCAAAATTTCAGGTCAATCGGAGTTGATTTGGATAGTTTCGGCATCATTGGTGGATTTTAGAAATATAAAAGTTCTTAGGCTTGAATCCGATGTGAATTTGGTGCTTTGATGTTAGTTTTGGTGTTTTGAGAGTGAAACAAAGTTAGAATGATCATATGTGATGTGTTGTTATATTTGGTTGGGGTCCCGAGGGGCTCAAGATTGATTTCGGGTGATTAACGGACTCATTTGGACTTAAAAACACTACTGATTTTCTCATTTTTGCACACAGCAATTTTATTCACTGCAATCGTGAGGGAAGTGATGCAATCACGGTGAGTTATTTTTGGCAGGCACAAATTACTTTGTGCGATCGCGGGGGGTGAAGTGCGATCGCAGAGTAGGGGGAGCCCAAGTAGTGCGATCGCGTGGGGTTTAGTGCGATCGCATAAGAGCTAGGCGCGTGGGGAAGTGGAAAGCACTGTGCGATCGCGTGCCTTGAGATGCGATCGCGGAGGTCAAAGTGAGGAACACTATGCGATCACGGGGCGTTGACCACGATCGCGGAGAGCAAAATAACTGGGCATATTTAAATAAACCCTTCGCGACTTAAACCCTCTTTTCACCATTTTTGTACGGACAAAAAGCTTTGGGGGAGATTTTTGAAGAGTGAAATCCTTGTTCTTCATAGAGGTAAGTGTTTTGATCATTAAAACTCGATTATGGATGATTATAGAACATAAAACCAGTGAATATTCATGGAAAATCAGTAGAAAAACTGGGTTTTAGGGCTTGAGATTATGAGACCTTTAGGGGTCGATTTGAGGGGTCAAACGAACTTCTATTTTGGTGTTCTTTATATGTACAGACTCATGAGAGGACGAAGAACACTTTTGTATAAAAATTTCTGAGTTTAAGGACGCGGGCCCAGGGGTCGGGTTCTGACCGGTTTCGGATTTTTGAGGTAAAATTGATATCTTTCGATTGGAAATTGTTCCTTAAGCACATATTGATGATAAAAATCTGAACTTGGTAGATTTGGAGCCTTCGGAGGTTGATTCGAGAGGCAAGCGCATTGCGGAATAATTCCAGACTAGTTTTGAGGTAAGTAATGTCTTGAAATCATGTCCTGAGGGTATGAAACCCCGGACTATGCACCTTTCACGGGTTTTAGAATACAAAGATTGAAACTTGGGAAATATATTCCCTACTTAGGCAACTCTTAAGTTGCGAAACCGATTTTTAAGCCTTTTCTTAATTAGCATTTATATATTATGATATGTTTTGGGCTGTAAGCCATGGTTGAGGCCTAGTGCCGATCTGTTTACCCCTTGGGGGTTGTGTTTACTATATTTTTCTCACTGATATGTTATGATTTTACACTCAGTCTTTTCCTGATAAATTGTTTTGACACTCAGAGTATTTTGATAATATTTATTGAAAAATAAACACTATTTTGGGTCGAGAACCCGGTACGTTTATGGCCTAAGGGAAATTTGAGAGTGTCTGACTGAGTGAGGCTTCAGGCCTATATTGTGAGGAGGCTTCCAGGCCTTATGAGAGAGGTGAGGAGGCTTCCAGGCCTTATGAGAGAGGTAAGAAGACTTCCAGGCCTTATGAGAGAGGTGAGAAGGCTTCCAGACCTTATGAGAGAAGTGAGAATGGTTCCAGGCCTTATGTTTTTATTGTACTTGGGCTGAGGAGCCCCTCCGGAGTCTGTACACACCCCCAATGAGCGCCGGTACCGATTGAGTGATGATGATTTCCCGCGAGGCTGATAATGAGTGATTGAGGGAATGCCTAAGGGAATCTGTTCCGAGAAATGATTTTGGCCTAAGGGGCAGTTTCATGATGATTTTACTATGTTTTCAAATTATGATTTACTTCATTTTCAAACTGAGTTTTAATGAGGATTTCACTAAGAGATATTGATATTTACTTGTTCTCAAAGGATTTTGGAAATGGTTTTTGAACTTATGAAATGGCTGAATACTATTTGGTGACTTGATGTTTTAATGGTTGTTGTGAAATGGTGTATCTGTTTTCGTGCTTTATATTTCTCAGACTGTGATTTCTTTTCATTACTACTGAGTTGGTGTACTCATAAAGACTCCATGTGCCTCTGTGCACAGATTTAGGTAACGGTCTGGAGCAGTAGCAGTCTTTGCTTGTTCGTTAGCGGATTTCACGGGATTTCGAGGTAGTTGTCCAGCGTCCACAGCTTCTCCACTTCCCTTCCTTATTATGTCTTTAGAAGTTGATTCAGAGACATATATTATAGTTTTAGCAGAGTTAGGCTTATTCATTATTAGATGCTCACGACTATTGACTCCTGTTCTGGGAGGTTGTTTAGAGTTGTTTAGTTCATGGTTGGAGCGCTAGACTTATATAATTTATTTCTTTATTATGACTTTTGTTTGTTGTTATATTGTGAATTGTTATAATCGAACAAATGCGTAGTAAATTGATGGTTGGCTAGCCTAGTTTCACGATAGGCGTCATTAGGGCCTGTTAGGATTTGGGGTTGAGACAAGTTAGTATCAGATCTCTAGGTTGCATAGGACTCAACGGTCATGAGCAGGTTCAGTAGAGTCTTGCGGATCGGTACGGAGACGTCTGTACTTATCTTCGAGAGGCTGCAGAACTTTTAGGAAACATCTCTATTTTCTTGAACTATTTCGTGCCAATCTATTGATTCTTGAAATCTAAACTTACGTTGTTTCATTCTCTCACAGATGGTGAGGACACGAAATACCGATCAGGGTGACCAGACACTAGCCAGACCCACAAGGGGTCGAGGTCGTGGTAGAGGCAGGGGACCAGCTCAGGCAGCAGCCAGGGTAGTACCACAGGATCCCCCTATCGTTCAGGATTAGGTTCTCGCCTATGGCGCTCCTACGGGACAGGCTCAGGCACCGGCAGTGCCTATTATTATTATTACGGGTCTTCAGGATACACTAGCTCAAATATTGACGGTGTGTTCTAGTTTAGCACAGGCAGTTGCTATGTCCACTACTGCCAATGTAGCTCAGACCGGGGGAGGCAATCAGACTCCAAATGCCCGGACATATGAGCAGGTTGTATGGGGTATTCAGGCACCAGGAGCAGCCCTAGTTCAGCCGGTTGCTCCAGCTCAGGATTTTGTGTTCGCTGCTATGCCTGAGGATGAGCAACGCAGGTTCGAGAGGTTCAACAAACTTAAGCCTCCGACCTTCAGTGGCACAGAGGGTGAGGACGCCCAAGGTTTTCTTGATAAATGTCAGAGGATGCTTCGTACCGCAGGTATTTTGGAGACCAGCAGAGTTTCATTTGCTGCTTATCAGTTTGTCGGTGCTGCATTTACTTGGTGGGAATCATTCGAGAGGCGTAGGCCGGTTGATTCAGCACCTCTCACCTAGCAACTGTTCTCCACGATCTTTTTGGAGAAATATGTTCCTTAGTCCCACAGAGAGGAGCAGCGCAGGCAGTTTGAGCAGCTGCGCCAAGGAGAGTTATCAGCCACCCAGTACGAGATGAGGTTTTCTAAGTTAGCCAGACATGCATCTGAGATTGTCCCTACTGACAGGGAGAGGATTAGGAGGTTTGTAGATGGTCTCTCGTATCAGCTTCAGATTTTGATGACCAGAGACAGGGTGTCTGGAGTCACATTTGAGCAGGTTGTTGATATTGCTCGGGATATTGAGTCGGTTCGTAGGCAAGATCGTGAGGAAAGAGAGTTCAAGAGGCCTCGGAGATCAGGTAATTTCAGTGGTGCCCCTCCCAGAGGGCAATTTCAGCCTAACAGAGGTCGTTCATTTAGACCTCTACTGTCAGTTTGCCCAGCGTACAGTGGTGTATCGTCAGGGCAGGGTCCTCGCAATGCTTATCAAGGACGTTCATTTTTTAGTGCCCTTCCAGCTTAGAGCTCCGCCCAAGCCTCATCTTATCAGGGCTCTTCTATGCATGGTTCGTCTGGTGGTTATCAGAGGGGTAGAGGTTCTCGTTCGTTTTCCCCAGCTATAGGTAATTTATACGAGTGTGGAGAGCTCGGACATGGGTGGAGGCAATGTCCCCGTCATTTTGGTAGTTCATCCCAGCAGAGGGTTCACCCCTCGGCTTCAGCCCCAGTCACTTCACCACCTACTCAGGCAGTTAGGGGTGGTGGTCAGGCAGCACTAGAGGGGGAGGTCGAGGAAGAGGAGGTCAGGCACGTATTTATTCACTTCCGGCTAGGCCTGATGCTATGGCTTCAGATGTGGTGATTACAGGTACTATTTCAGTTTGTCACAGTGATGCTTTGGCTTTATTTTACCCTGGTTCCACGTACTCTTACGTCTCATCCTATTCTTCTCATTTTCTAAATATGCCCCGTGAGTCTCTAGTTACTTCTGTTCATGTTTCGACTCCGATGGGTGATACTATTGTTGTGGACCGTGTGTATCGGTCGTGTCTTATATCTATTGGGAGTCTGGAGACCCGAGTGGACTTGATGTTACTTAGTATGGCCTATTTTGATGTAATCTTGGGCATGGATTGGTTATCCCCATGTCATGCGATTCTTGATTGTCACGCTAAGACCGTGACCTTAGCTATGCCCGGAGTTCCGAGAGTTGAGTGGAGAGGGTCTGTAGAGCATGTACCTAGCAGAGTGATTTCTTATTTAAAGGCTCATCGTATGGTTGAAAAAGGGTGTGAAACATATCTTGCATTTGTGAGGGACGTTAGTGGTGAGACCTCATCTGTTGATTCTGTCTCTGTAGTCCATGACTTCCCGGACGTATTTCCTGCAGACCTGCTAGGCATGCCACCTGACAGGGATATTGATTTTGGTATTGACTTGGTGTCGGACACTCAACCTATCTCTATTCCACCTTACCGCATGGCACCAGCGGAGTTGAAAGAATTGAAAGAGCAGCTTCAGGAACTCTTAGATAAGGGGTTTATTCAGCCTAGTATGTCGCCTTGGGGTGCGCCGGTGTTGTTTGTGAAAATGAATGATGGTTCGGTGTGCATGTGTATTGACTATAGACAGTTGAATAAGGTTACAGTGAAGAATCGTTATCCTTTGCCCCGTATTGATGACTTATTTGATCAGCTGCAGAGAGCTAAGGTATTCTCCAAGATCGACTTGAGGTCGGGGTATCATCAGTTGAAATTCGGGATTCTAATATTCTGAAGACGGCTTTCAGACCCAGATACGGTCATTGTGAATTTCTGGTTATGTCATTTGGGCTGACCAATGCCCCAGCAGCGTACATGCAATTGATGAACATCGTATTTCAGCCTTACCTTGATACTTTCGTTATTGTGTTCATTGATGACATCCTGGTTTATTCTCGTAGTCAGTAAGAGCATGCTCAGCACTTGGGAATCATGTTGCAGAGATTGAAGGGGGAGAAGCTTTATGCAAAATTCTCCAAGTGTGAGTTTTGGCTTGGTTCAGTAGATTTCTTGGGGCATGTGGTGTCTAGTGAGGGTATTCAGGTTGATCCGAAAAAGATTGAGGTGGTGCAGAGTTGGCCTAGACAGTCTTCAGCTACAGAGATTCGGAGTTTCCTTGGTTTAGCAGGATATTACCGTCATTTAGTAGAAGGATTCTCTTCTATTGCTTCACCATTGACCAGATTGACGCAAAAGGGTGCTCCGTTCAGGTGGTCCAAGGAATGTGAGGAGAGCTTTCAGAAGCTCAAGTCGGCATTAACCACAGCTCCGGTATTAGTGTTGCCTACTGGTTCGGGTTCTTACATGGTTTATTGTGATGCTTCTAGAGTTGGCTTGGGAGCGGTGTTGATGCAGGACGGTAGGGTAATTGCCTACGCGTCGAAACACTTGAAGGTGCATGAGAAGAATTATCCAGTGCACGATCTTGAGTTAGCTGCTATTACTCATGCCTTAAAGATTTGGCGGCATTATTTGTATGGAGTACAGTGTGAGATTTACACCGATCATTGTAGTTTGCAGTATCTGCTAAGGCAGAAGGACTTGAATTTACGACAGAGGAGATGGTTGGAGCTTCTCAAGGATTATGACTTGACTATTTTGTATCATCCGGGGATGGCCAATGTGGTGTCTGATGCCTTGAGTCGCAGAGCCAAGAGTTTGGGGAGTCTTGCTTACTTTTCAGCAGTAGAGCGACCTTTAGCCCTTGTTGTTCAGGATTTAGCAGGTCAGTTAGTGAGATTGGATTTGTTAGACCCTCCACGGGTAATAGCTAGCATGGCTTCTCGGTCTTCTTTATTTGATCAGATTAAGGCAAGACAGTTAATGATCGGCACTTATTAGTTCTTCAAGATAGAGTTTGTTGGGGTGATGCCAGAGATGTGACTATTGGTGATGATGGAGTTATAAGGATGCAGGGCCGTATTTGCGTGCCCAATGTGGAAGGGATTCGAGAGTTGATATTAGCAGAGGCTCACATCTCGCAGTATTCTATCCATCTGGGTGCCGCGAAGATGTATCAGGATCTGAGGCAGCAGTATTGGTGGAGGCGGATGAAGAGAGATATTGTTGAGTATGTAGCACGGTGTCTCAACTGCCAGCAGGTCAAGTATGAGCACCAGAGACCAGGTTGTTTGCTTCAAGGTTGGATATTCCGGAATGGAAGTGGGAGCGGATTACTATGGACTTTGTAGTTGGGCTTCCACGGACTTCAAAGGGTTTTGATGCTATTTGGGTCATTGTGGATAGATTGACCAAGTCCGTGCATTTCATTCCTGTCAGTACTACTTACACTTCAGAGCGGTTAGCTGGTATTTACATTAAGGAGATTATCCAGTTGCACGGAGTCCCGGTTTCTATTATTTCTGACAGAGGTACTCAGTTCACATCTCAGTTATGGAGGGGCGTACAGAAAGGTATGGGACTGATGTAGAGTTGGGCACTTCATTTCACCCTCAGACCGACGGGCAGTCAGAACGGACTGTTCAGATATTAGATGACATGTTACAGGCTTGTGTGATTGATTTTGGTGGCTCATGGGATCAGTTTCTGCCACTAGCGGAGTTTGCATATAATAACAGCTATCAGTNGATATGTTACGGGCTTGTGTGATTGATTTTGGTGGTTCATGGGATCAGTTTCTGCCACTAGCGGAGTTTGCATATAATAACAGCTATCAGTCCAGTATCCAGATGGCCCCGTATGAGACTTTATATGGTAAGAGGTGTAGATCTCCAGTTAGTTGGTTCGATCCTGGTGATTCTAAGTTACTGGACACAGATTTTATTCAGGATGCGTTGGAGAAGGTGAAGTTGATTCAGGAGCGACTTCGCACGGCGCAATCTCGGCAGAAGAGTTGTGCGGACCGGAAGGTTGGGGATGTGTCATTTATGTAAGGTGATAAGGTACTGCTAAAAGTGTCACCCATGAAGGGTGTCATGAGGTTTGGAAAGAGAGGAAAGCTGAGTCCGCGGTTCATTGGTCCTTTTGAGGTGCTTCAGAAGGTTGGAGAGGTGGCTTATACACTTGCCTTGCCACCCAGCTTGTCGAGTATTCACCCGGTGTTTCATGTGTCGATGCTCAGAAAATATGTTGGTGATTCGTCTCATGTGTTAGACTTCTGCACAGTTTAGCTCGAGGGTGATATGTCATACGAGGTTGTGCCAGTAGCTATTTTAGGTCGTGAGGTCAGAAAGTTGAGGTCTAAGGATATAGCATCAGTGAAGGTGTAGTGGAGAGGTCAGCCAGTGGAGGAAGATATTTGGGAGACCGAGCGGGAGATGCAGAGCAAGTATCCTCACTTGTTTGAGACTTCAGGTATGTTTCTAGACCCGTTCGAGGACGAACGTTTGTTTAAGAGGGGGAGAATGTAACGACCCGGTCTGTCGTTACGTAGAACCTGCATTATAATTACTGCTATTGCTTTGTCATAGCTTGGTTTAACTGTTATTGATGTGTTAGAGTTGATAGGCTTGAAATCGAAGTGATTATAATGAGAATTTAGCCACTTAGTCTTAAATAACCTTGAAGTTGGAAAAATCAACAGAGAGTTGACTTATTGGTAAACGACCTCGAAATGCTGATTTTATGGTTCGAATAGCTTCGTTAGGTGATTTGGGACTTAGGAGTATGTTCAGAATAGTTTTGTGATGTCCGGTGTAGAATTAGGCTTGAATTGGCGAAAGTTAGTTTTGGTGATTTCCGGCCGGTAGTGGAAAATAGGCTATCGGGGTCGGAATGGAATTCCGACAGTTGTAATAGGTTCGTAATGTCATTTTGTACTTGTCTGCAAAATTTTAGGTCAATCGGAGTTTATTTGGATAGTTTCGGCATCATTGGTGGATTTTTGAAATATCAAAGTTCTTAGGCTTGAATCTGATGTGAATTTGGTGCTTTGATGTAAGTTTTGGTGTTTTAAGAGTGCAACTAAGTTTGAATGATCATATATGATGTGTTGGTATATTTGGTTGGGGTCCCGAGGGGCTCGAGATTGATTTCGGGTGATTAACGGACTCATTTGGACTTTAAAACACTACTGATTTTCTCATTTTTGCACACAGCAATTTTATTCACTGCAATCGTGAGGGAAGTGATACAATCGCGGTGAGTTATTTTTGGCAGGCACAAATTACTCTGTGCGATCGCGGGAGGTGAAGTGCGATCGCAGAGTAGGGGGAGCCCAAGCACTGCGATCGCGTGGGGTTTAGTGCGATCGCATAAGAGCTAGGCGCGTGGGGAAGTGGAAAGCACTGTGCGATCGCGTGCCTTGAGATGCGATCGCGGAGGTCAAAGTGAGGAACACTATGCGATCGCGGGGCGTTGACCGCGATCGCGGAGAGCAAAATAACTGGGCATATTTAAATAAACCCTCCGCGACTTAAACCCTCTTTTCACCATTTTTGTACGGACAAAGAGCTTTGGGGCGATTTTTGAAAAGGGAAATCCTTGTTCTTCATAGAGGTAAGTGTTTTGATCATTAAGACTCGATTATGGATGATTATAGAACATAAAACCAGTGTAAATTCATGGAAAATCAGTAGAAAAATTGGGTTTTAGGACTTGAGATTATATGACCTTTAGGGGTCGATTTGAGGGGTCAAACGAACTCCTATTTTGGTGTTCTTTATATGTACGGACTCGTGAGAGGACGAAGAACACTTTTGTATAAAATTTTATGAGTTTCAGGAAGCGGTCCCGGGGGTCGGGTTTTGATCGGTTTCGGATTTTTTAGTTAAATTTGATATCTTTCGATTGGAAATTGTTCCTTAAGCACATATTAATGATAAAAATCTGAACTTAGTAGATTTGGAGCCTTCGGAGGTTGATTTGAGAGGCAAGCGCATTGCGGAATAATTCCGGGCTAGTTTTGAGGTAAGTAATGTCTTGAAATCCTGTCCTGAGGGTATGAAACCCCAGACTATACACCCTTCACGGGTTTTCGAATACAAAGATTGAAACTTGGGAAGTATATTCCCTACTTAGGCAACTCTTAAGTTGCAAAACCGATTTTTAAGCCTTTGCTTAATTAGTACTTATATATTATGATATGTTTTGGGCTGTAAGCCATGGTAGAGGCCTAGTGCCGATCTGTTTACCCCTTGGGGGTTGTGTTTACTATATTTTCCTCACTGATATGTTATGATTTTACACTCAGTCTTTTCCTAATAAATTGTTTTGACACTCAGAGTACTTTGATAATATTTATTGAAAAATGAACACTATTTTGGGTCGAGATCCCGGTACGTTTATGGCCTAAGGGCAATTTGAGAGTGTCTGACTGAGTGAGGCTTCAGGCCTATATTGTAAGGAGGCTTTCAGGCCTTATGAGAGAGGTGAGGAGGCTTCCAGGACTTATGAGAGAGGTGAGAAGGCTTCCAGGCCTTATGAGAGAGGTGAGAAGGCTTCCAGGCCTTATGAGAGAGGTGAGAATGGTTCTAGGCCTTATGTTTTTATTGCAATTGGGTTGTAGGAGCCCCTACGGAGTCTGTACAAACCCCCAGTGAGCGCCGGTACCGATTGAGTGATGATGAATGCCCGCGGGGCTGAAACTGGGTGATTGAGGGAATGTCTGAGGGAATCTGTTCCGAGAAATGATTTTGGCCTAAGGGGCCATTTCATGATGATTTTACTATGTTTTCAAACTATGATTTACTTCATTTTCAAACTGAGTTTTACTGAGGATTTCACTGAGAGATATTGATATTTACTTGTTCTCAAAGGATTTTGGAAATGGTTTTTGAACTTATGAAATTGCCGAATACTACTTGGTGACTTGATGTTTTACTGGTTGTTGTGAAATGGTGTATCTGTTTGTGTGCTTTATATTTCTCAGACTGTGATTTCTTTTCATTACTACTGAGTTGGCGTACTCATAAAGACTTCCTGTGCCTCTATGCACAGATTCAGGTGATGGTCTGGAGCAGTAGCAGTCTTTGCTTGTTCGTTAGCGGATTTCACGGGATTTCGAGGTAGTTGTCCAGCGTCCACAGCTTCTTAACTTCCCTTCCTTATTACTCCCTCTGTTTCATATTAAATGAGATAGTTTGACTTGGCACGGAGTTTAAGGACAAAAAAAAGACTTTTGAAATTTGTGGTCTTAAAAGCTTAAGAGGTAAAGCTTTGTGGGGCCATGACTTGTGTGTGGTTATAAAAACTTCTCATTAAGGGTAAAATGGGTAAAATGAGGAGTTTAAAGTTGAATTATTTCCAAATTTAGAAATGTGTCATTTATTTTGGAACAGAGTAAAAAGGAAAGTACCTCATTTAATATGAAACGGAGGGAGTATGTTTTTAGCAATTGATTCAGAGACATATATTATAGTTTTAGCAGAGTTAGGCTTATTCATTATTAGATGCTCATGACTATTGGCTCCTGTTCTGAGAGGTTGTTTAGAGTTGTTTAGTTCATGGTTGGGGGCGCTAGACTTATATAATTTATTTCTTTATTATGACTGTTGTTTATTATTATATTGTGAACTGTTATAATCGAACAAATGCATAGTAAATTGATGGTTGGCTAGCCTAGTTCCATGATAGGCGCCATCACGGCCTGTTAGAATTTGGGGTCATGACAACTTCACATTTTTGGAGAGAAGTAAAGAGCGAGTCGGTTACCCGAGTAGAGCTCAGCACAGCCTTTCATTCACATACCGGCGGGCATTCGGAATAGACAATTCAGATTCTAGAGGATATGCTTAGAGCATGTGCCATCGACTTCAGAGGGCACTCGAATAGATTCCATCCCAGCCCGAGTTTGTTTACAAAAATAGTTATCAGTCCAGCATTGAGATGGCTCGATGTGAGGCTTTATATGGTCAGTGATGTTGTTCGTCCGTTGGATTGTTTGAGCCCGACGAGGCTAAGTTATATGACACCGATTTAGTGAAGGATCCCTTGGATAAGGTAAAGGTTATTCAGGAGTGACTTCACTCAACATAGTCCATACAGAAGAGTTACGCGAATCAAAAGTCACATGACTCATCATTTATGGTGGGTGAGAAGGTTCTCTTGAAAGTCTCGCCGATGAAGGGGATCATGAGGTTCGGAAAGAAGGGAAAGTTGCGCCCAAGTTTTATTGGGCCATTTGAAGTGTTGAGGAAAGTTGGAGAGGTTGCTTATGAGATTGTCTTGCCTCCAAGTCTATCGAGATTTCATCTAATCTTCCATGTATCTAAGCTCCTTAGGTACCATGACGATAGGTCGCACGTACTAGATTACACCATGGTTCAGCTAGATGAGAGTATGGGTTATGAGGAGGAGCCAGTTGCCATTGTTGGCAGGCAGTTTCGCCAGTTGAGGTTCAAGAAGATTTACATTCATGAGATTGTTTGGTTGCATGGTGTGCCTATTTCCATCATATTAGATAGAGGCCCTCATTTCACTTCACATTTTTGGAGAGAAGTAAAGAGCGAGTTGGTTACCCGAGTAGAGCTTAGAACAGACTTTCATTCGCAGACCAAGGGGCAGTCGGAGCGGACAATTCAGATTCTAGAGGATATGCTTAGAGCATGTGTCATCGCCCTTTGAGGGCCCTCGGATAGATTCTCTCCCCTTCCCGAGTTTGCTTACAATAATGGTTATCAGTCCAAAATCGAGATGGCTCTATTTGAGGCTTTATATGGTCGGCAATGTTGTTCGCCCATTGGATGGTTTGAGCTCGACGAGGCTAAGTTGTATTATACTGATTTAGTGAAGGATGCCTTGGATAAGGTATAGTTGATTCAGGAGCAGCTTCGCACAACATAGTCCAGACAGAAGAGTTACGCGGATCAGAAGGAACATGACTTATAATTTATGGTGGGTGAGAAGGCTCTCTTGAAAGTCTCGCCGATGAAGGGTATCATGAGGTTCGGAATGAAGGGAAAGTTGCGCCCAAGGTTTATTGGCCCATTTGAAGTGATGCGGCGAGTTGGAGAGGCTGCTTATGAGATTTCCTTGCCTCCCAGTCTTTCGATAGTTCATTCAATCTTCCATGTGTCTATGCTCTGGAGGTACCATGCCAATAGGTTGCACGTATTAGATTACACCACGGTTCAACTATATGAGAGTTTGGGTTATGAGGAGGAGCTGATTTCCATTGTTGACAGGTAGGTTCTCTAGTTGAGGTCCAAGAAGATTGCTGCGGTAAAGGTCCAATGGAGGGGTCAACCAGTCAAGTAAGTGACTTGGGAGACCCAAAAGGACATGAGGAGTAGATATCCACACTTATTCAACACTCTAGGTATGATTCTAGACTGGTTCGAGGAAGAAAGTTTGTGTAAAGAGGTGGAGAATGTAACGACCCGACCAGATGTTTTGCTTTCGAGATCATTGTTCCTCTAATTAAGACACATTAATAGTGGCCTATGGTGGCCGAATTTGACTTGAGTAAATTTTGAGTAAACGACCTCGGTATCAGAATTTGAAGGTTCCAATAGGTTGGTATAATAATTTTGTACTTGGGTGTGTGTTCGAATCGGGTTTCAGGTGATCCGGGAGCATTTCGACGCTTAATGTGGAAAGCTGGTTCACTGAAGGTTTTCTAGTTCTTTAAAATTAGTTTGAAGTATACTTTGGTATTATCGAGGTCCATTTTGGATTATTTAGGACTTCTACGCAAAATTCGGCGTCATTTCGAGTTGATTTGATAAGAGTCCGACGCATGGAAGTGTCTGTAGAAGTTCTTGAGTTTCATGTTTAATCCATGCATTTTCATGTCCAATTAATTATTCTAGATGTTATTTTGGTGTTTGGATCGTGCGAGAGAGTTCGTATTATGTTGTTGGATACGATAGTGTAATTGGATGGGTTCCTAGAGGGCTTCGGGTGCAGATTCAACTTAGTTTTGGACTTGGGGACTGTTGGTGGCTTCTGAGATGGAGGGAAATCGAGAGGATTTTATGGCATATGTGCGTCCGTAGATGCGATGGAGGCTCCGCAGATTTGATAGTGGGTCGGCTGGCTGTGATCGCTGGAGCGAAAGGAAGTCTGCAGAAGTGGATCCGCAGAAGCAGACCTACAGAAGTGAGGAAGCTGGAGGTCGTGGGGGATCGCAGATACGACCTTTTCACGCACTTTCACTTGGTCTTGGGTGATTTTTAGAACACGTTTGAGGGGGGATTCTCATCAACAACACAAGTAAGTGAAATCCACCCATTTTCAAGTTAAATACGCATATTTTAAGTAGATTAAACATAGAAATTAGTGAAACTTGTGGGATTTTGTGAAGAACCTAGGGTTTATGTAAAATTGAGACTTTATCATGGATTTGGTGGTGGAAATTGGAATGAATTATATATTTCAGTTTAGGAGGTCATGGGTAACAATAATATTTGAACATTTCTGGAATCCGGGTACGTGGGCCTGCGGTGAATTTCATGAATCTTCCAAATTGGTTTGGGAAACTATTATAATAACTAAATTATGAACTTTCGCGCATAATTTATTAGTTTATACGACTTTTGATTTCTTTCGGAGTCCTCGGCGTCGTTTGAGGAATTCTAGTAAGGTTGAAGAGCCTGATTGAGGACTTGGAATCGAGGTAAGTCTCTTGCCTAACCTTGTAATAGGGAACGTTTTCCCTTAGGTGTGTTATTGTTGTGTGCTACTTGTTGTGGGGATCTACGTATGCACGAGGTGATGAGAATCCGTATGTAGCTACAGTTCATGATATGTTCGGGTAGACTTAGATTCACATTATGCTTTTAATTGCACTGTTTATGCATATCATGTGTATTATTTGTGTTGATTAGAACTGAGACTAAAGGTTTAAATTGGAGATATTGACTTAGTTTCTTACTTTAGAAAAACTGGGAAATACTTGATAAACTATTAATATGTGTCTTCTCGTCTCGCAAGTGCTTCCGCGAGCGAGGTAAACTTCTCTACTCTTATGAGATTGGGTCGTTCGCCTCAGCAGTAACATAAATTATTCTTATGGGATCGGGTTGTTCGCCTCGGCATGATGGTAACACTACTCTCATTGGATCGGGTCGTTCGCCTCGGCAAATTGGTATTACAACTCTTATGGGATCAGGTCGGTCGCCTTGGCAGTATTGAGTATCACTATTCCTATGGGATTGGGTCATTCGCCTTCGTAGCTCCGTGCTTAATAATTGGAATTGAATTTGTTTTGGTAATTATTGAGTTAGCTCCTTCAAGGTCGGTTATGACGTGTTTAGTGATTTAATATAGCCTCATGTGTGGACTTACTGTAGTTACTTTTATGTGCTTCACTACTACTTGTTGTACACTCGTCATGTCTACGTTATGTATTTATATTGTTATTTGACCTCTAGTAAGTGTCAAGTCGACCCCTCATCACTCTTTCTTCGAGATTAGACTAGATACTTACTAGGTATGCATAGTTTTCCGTACTCACGCTACACTTTTGCACTGATGTGCAAGTACGAAGATAGTTACTACCAATGGTCACGCGGACACGTAGTCGATCATCTACGGTGACTTAGTAGTGAGTTGCTTGCCTTGCTACGATCTACAGCACCGGAGTCTCCCTCTACCTTATTTATTATTTCTGTCTATCACTTTCAGACAGTAGTTGTAGTAGTGTCACGTCATGGAATTCCCACCTTCGGGACCGTGATGGCGCCTAGCATTTTACTTGCTAGGAAATCCAACATTAAAGGATTCTATAAGGCAATTTTAGTCAATTTCAATAATAGAATCAATTAAGCTAAATAAAAGCAAAAACTGAAATGTGGAATAACATAAAATCCATAATATTTGATACAATTTGGATATCGAGTCACAACTCACGAGTTTCTAAGATTTACTAAAAACAGAGTCTGAAAGAAATACAATTATTCTGAATGAAAAGAAAAACTAAAATAAGGAAACTAGAAAGGGGCTCCAAGGTCTACGAACGCAGCAGATCTACCTTGAGTCTCCGATAAGCAAGTCCGGACTGCCGAGTCTCACGATCAGCTAGGGTCGGTACCAAAATTTGCACAAGAAGTGCAAAGTGTAGTATGAATACAACCGACCCCATGTACTCTGATGAGTGGTGATTTTACCACTCATTTTAGCCTTTTCTCATTAGATTTTGTATTGTTAAATGATAACTTGAGGTCGTTTTTAGTGTGTAATTGCTCTATTTGCAGGAAAATGATGCCATGAAGTGGTTAAGGTCAAATTGGAGTGAAATTGAGCAAAAAGAGAGTAAAGAAGAGAAAAGAGGGGAGCAATGGCCGAATGCGATCGCATATGCAACATGCGAATCGCATTTCGAGCCCAGAAGATCGCATACCGCAACAGAAAGATGAGTCGAGTTTAATGAGTGAAATGCGGTCGAATATGCGATCGCATATCGCAAATGCGGTTCGCATTTGAGCCGCATCACCATCTGATGCCTGAAGCTACATTGTAAATGCGACGCACGAATGCGATCGCATATCACTAATGCGGACCGCATATCTCAAATGCGACGACCCTCTGGGACCTAGGGTTTTGATGTGCGACGGAAAGAGTGAAGATGCGAATCGCATCCCTGATATGCGACAGGGATGCGATCGCATATCAGCCCGACGGGGGTGTTTTTGTCCACTTTTCACTCGAATTATTTGGCCCTCTATAAAAAGCATACCTTGGCAACATCTTAGGGATCGATTTTTGGCATATCTTTGGACATATTTTGAGCTTTGTAAATATATTTTGAGTAGAGAAGAACAAGTATTGATTTGTGGGTTTGCACACACACTTTGGATTTGTAGATTTCGACATTGTGGTGAAGTTTTCTTTACCCATTTGTGTTTATTTCTTCATTTCCTTGCTTTGTATTGTATATCTAAGTGTGTAGTATTTTTCCAACACTTGAATATGGTTTATGGGAATATTCATGTTTAAAGTGTGGATTAAATACCTTGTTGTGCTTATGTATTGAATGATTTTCATATATTTGTGAAGTGGGTGTTTGTTATTTTAATTATTCTTGTTCTTTAATGTTTCCAAAGGGATTAGCTAACCCTAGGACTCGCCCATTAACTCCGAATTAGTTTTGGAAAAGATTATTTGGGGTTGGGAAAGATTAATTAACAAGAACTTGAGGCTTTAACCCTCATTTTATAGATTCTACCTAGGGATAGGATTGAACTACTTGTAGCCAAACTCGGAAGTGCTTAATCTCCTAATTGGGTTAGGGATAATTCAATTAGGAAGTCTTGTTAGTCTTTGGGAAAAGCTAATTAAGAAATGTTATCCATGGCTAATTAACATTACCCACTCATATTTGTAAAATCGTGAAATACATTGGATCGTTACTCGAGTGTAATACCCGAAGCATCGATACTTTTTTCCCTTGATCATTTTAATTTCTTTCTAGGATAGTTGATAGTTTCGCATTTAGTTATAAACAATAATCAAAAACCCAAAATCATATTTGTTTGGCACTGC